>JAXQQM020083157.1:0-20378 GCA_034641835.2 Pinus albicaulis | reverse complement strand
TCTCCCAATGACTCTTGGTCTTCCTTATTTCCTAATATTAAATAATATACAAAAATACATATGCACACCCATCCATAGGATTAGGTGTCAACATTCCCCCCTTTAATCCGAAGGGATGTTGGTGAGTCCAAGCATCGATCTGAACTTTCAAACTTTTCTCTTCCAAGTGCTTTGGTGAAGATGTCAACAGTTTGCTCATTTGTGGAACAATGATGTAGATGGATGGTTTTGGCCTGAACATGATGTCGAATTAGATGGTACTTTGTATTGATGTGCTTTGTTCGATCATGGAACTTTGGGTTCTTGGCCAACTTTATTGCAGAAGTGTTGTCGATCATGAGTGGAGTGGAATACATTTGTTTCATCTGCAAATCTTCCAGGATTTTCTGGAGCCACACAATTTCCTTTGTTGCTTCAGCTGCTGCCACATATTCTGCCTCGGTCGTGGAATCTGCTGGAACTGATTGTTTGCGTGATCTCCATGAGACAGCTCCTGATCCAAGACTCATGGTGTAACCTGTAGTAGACACCCTTGTTTCTTTGTCACCATCAAAGTCTGAATCAGAGTATCCGATCAAGCTGAAGTCGCCTACCTGTGTATATTTGAGTCCAAAGTCTTGAGTCCCCTTCAAGTACCTTAACACTCTTTTTGCAGCAGACCAATGTCCTTCACAAGGTTTTTGCATGAACCTTGAGAGGATTCCAACGGCAAATGAAATGTCAGGTCTGGTGGTGGTCAGGTAGATAAGACTTCCTACAAGCTGTCTATACTTAGTTGCATCCTCAAATTCCTTCCCTTCAATAGATGTGAGCTTCAAGTTTTGTTCCATTGGAGTGGTTAAGGGATTACAGTTATCCATGCCAAATTTGTTCAAGAGATCTCCAATGTACTTCTTTTGAGAAAGAAATATGAATTTAGGATGTTGAATTACTTCAATACCCAAATAGTAATGAACATGACCCAAATCAGTCATTTCAAAACCTTTCTTCAACTCTTTCTTCATGGATGCAATATAGCTCTCATTGTTTCCTGTTATCAAAAGATCATCTACATATACCACAAGATATACAACTGTTTTTCCAACTTGCTTAACAAACAAAGTTGCATCATCAAGATCAAAATGTTTGAAGTCAAGTTTCAGAAGATGCTCGGTCAATTTCTCATACCAGGCTCGTGGTGCTTGCTTGAGGCCATACAGGGATTTTACAAGTTTTCAAACTTTGTGTTCTTGACCCTTTATCACAAATCCTTCTGGCTGGGACATATAAACTTTCTCCTTTAGATCTCCATTCAAGAAGGTTGTTTTTACATCCATCTGATGGACTTTCCATCCATTCTGAGCTGCTAAGGCAAAGAGAGTCCGGATGGTGGTCCATTTTGCTGTGGGAGCAAAATTTTCTTCATAATCGACTCCTTATTTTTGTGCGAATCCTTTTGCCACAAGCCTGGCCTTGTGCTTGTCAAGTGAGCCGTCTGCTTTGTACTTGTTCTTGTAGACCCACTTACAACCAATTGGTTTCGTTCCCAAAAGCGGATCAACCAGCTTCCAAGTGCCATTCTTTATCAAGGCATCATACTCCTTCTGCATCGCTTCTTTCCATTCATCATGAGAAGCAGCTTCTTTGAAGGAAGTTGGTTCATGATCTGTAGACAAACTCAATTCACAGTTATAAGCAATATTCATATCAACGGGAGAATCATAATTATCTACATCACCTTCGATTTGTTGAGTGGAACTTCTTGTTCCTATTTTTCCAACCTCATTAGGATGAACATTCTCCAGTGTCTTTGTCAGCCATTTGGGAGGACCTTTCTGAGATGGCCCAGGCTGGTCATTTGACTGAGTTGGGATTGATTCAAGATTCAATCTCCCAATTCTGTCAATCATATCATCCAATGTGTCATCCGTGGTTGTTTCTTCATGTGGGGGAGAGAGTGCTTCAGGACATGATTCCACAGTTTGATTCAATATCGGAATCCCCCCTTCAAGATGTGGAATCACATTATCAAATTCTTGGAAGGAATTTGCATGTGTGAATCTATCCAGGCGATCAAGTTGCCGCTCAACAACCTTGTCACTCTTGGAAGATTCAAGAAATATGACATCTCTTGCTATCACAAACTTCTTATTTGCTTCATCATAGAAACGATATCCTTTGGAGGTATTGGAGTACCCCAAGAAGATACATTTTCTGCTTCTAGCACCAAGTTTGTTCCTTTGACCCTTGGGTATCAAGGCATAACAGGTGGACCCAAAGACCCTGAAATGCTTTACCGAAGGAATGTGGCCATGCCACATTTCAAAAGGAGTTTTGTTTCTAATTGAACTTGAAGGACACCTATTCTTTATATAAACAGCACATAGAACTGCATCAGCCCAAAACATCAATTTTACATTCTTGAAAAATAACATGGAGCGGACCATATTTAAAATGGTTCTGTTCATTCTTTCAGCTACACCGTTCTGTTGTGGATTATATGGTACAGTTGTTTGATGTTTGATTCCATGTTGACGAAGATAATTTTCAAATTCGTTTGAAGTGTATTCTTTTCCATTATCAGTACGTAGAGAGCCAATGTGTGTTTGTGCATCATTTTCAATCCATGCATGAAAATTCTTGAAAGTTTGAAAAGCATCAGACTTATTCTTCAGTAAGTAAATCCAACACATTCTGGTGTAGTCATCAATAAATGTCATCATGTATTTGTTTCCATTTGCAGAAGCAATAGGCATAGGGCCACATAAATTTGAATGAACAAGTTCAAGTTTCCTATGTGCTCTTGAGTGTGAATCATGAAATGGCTGTTTGCTATGCTTTCCTAGAATACATGCATCACATTCCTTAGGTTTTCTAGGAATTGTAGGCAGTCCATCAACACCATTTTCTTCAACAAACGAAGGCTGTCATAATTTAAGTGTCCAAATCTAGCATGCCATAAAAGACTTGATGGAAATGTACCTTCATCATGATATGAACTAAAAGCAAAGTTTTGAGCATGAGCAGATGAACCTTTCAGCTTCAAGAGTCTCCCTTCTTCTGTTCCCTCCATGACAAGTGAGTGATCTGATGCTGATCTGACCTCTGCCTTGCCATCAAACAAGTGAACTGAGTGTCCTTGCTGCCGGATTTCGATCAGGGACAGCAAGTTTCTCTTCAACTCCGGGAGGTATGGAACCTCATGTAGGATATGATCAGGAAGACCAGGCAGTTTAAGCCTGACTGTGCCAAGCCCTGATGGCTTGAGTTTGGATTTATCTGCGAAATATACTGCTCCATCAACTTTGTTAGTGAATTCTTCAAAAAAATATTTTCTAAATGTCATGTGACATGTTGCTCCTGAATCTAGCAACCAATCATCTCTCCATGAAGTAAATAAAACATCAAACAAGTCTTCAGTTACTCCATTGTTACAATGTGCTAGAACATAATGAGCAGATTCAGGTGCTTTACCTTTGTCTTTGTCATTAGTTTTACCTTTGTCTTGATTTCTTTGCTGCTCAATTTTCTCCCATGGTGTTCTGCATTTGGATGCATCATGTCCATCTCTATTGCAACGTGTGCAATGAAGATTGGATTTGTCAGATTGTCTTCCCCCCCTTTCTGTGAAGTTTCTTCTTCCTCTTCCCTCTTCTGCCACCTCTTCCTCTGGATGAATCTGGATCATGACTCTTTTCTCTAGGTGCCAAGTATGCAGCCTCTTCGGAAGATAAAGGGATTGTCATCTTCCCAAAAGCTTTCTCTCTTTCTGCAAACTTTTTCTTAAGTGTTTCAAAGGTGATATGCTCAAAGTTTCCACTTGCTTGCAAAGACTCAAGATAATGTGAGTAAGTTGGATATAATGCCTTAACATATGCTATGAGAGATATGTCCATTTTTACACCAGTGTTTTCAATGTCATGCATTATAGATCTTACTTCTGAAGCTAAAGCAAGGGGATCATCATTCTTCATTTCAAGACTGAACAGCTTAATCATCAATTGAACATTTTCTAATTCTGAATGTGAGTCATAGAGTTCTTTTAGCTTCTTCAAGGCTTCATAGGCATTAGATAATGATGAAATATGGCGACTCACCTCTTCACTTACGGAGGCTGCAATCAAGGCATAGGCTTTGCAGTTCTTATTTTCCCAAATGGCAAGCTCTTTGTCTGAAGTGGGCTTTTCTGGTGGGTTTTCTTCTTGTCCTTCATAGATTCCTTTCCACAGCTCATTAAAAATGAGTGTGTGTTTAATCTTCCGAGACCATTCAAGATAGTTCTCTTTGCCGGAGAGAACCACCCCAACAATAGAGATGAGAGAATGCATTAGATTGCTGGAAAAAAAATCTTCTGAAGAGGAAAAATTTCTGCTATAAAAACTTTCAACTCTTGAAAATTTTCAATTAAAGGGGCAAAAACTCTTGCTGGAAAAATACTCTGAGTTTAAAAAACTCTTTGACTCTTGCTAAAAACTGAATTCTGCACCAAAAAGTATGTGTATTTTTTGTTTTGTTTGGAGAAAAAAATTTGTATGGGACATAGTTATTATGAAATGGGAGGGCGGTATGATAAGGTGGTGGAATGGTATTATAATATGGATGGCGGTAATAATGTGATAGAGCGGTATTGTGAAATGGAAGGGGCGTATTATTAAATAGGAGAGGGTGGTATTGAATGTAATGAGGGCGGTATTATATAACAGTGGGAATAAATGGCGGAGGGCGTAGTAAGTATTAAAGAGCGCGGGGATATTATGTATGAGTAGGGGCGGTGTGATAAACAATATAAAACACAGCATATGGACAGAGGCGGTAATATAAAATGGACAGCGTTATATATGGAATGCTATATGGAATCCGGCAATGGATATATAATGGACAACGTTATATATGGACAGTGTTATATATAACAGTGATAGCACATATGATATAACAGTGATAGCGCTGTATTATAACAGTGTATTATAAAAGTTTGATAGCGTTGTATGGACAGCGTTGTATATAACAGTGATAGCGCATATGATATAACAATGATAGCGCTGTATTATAACCAGGGGCTGTATTATAACACGACTGTCATATATGGATAGGAGGGGCTGGAAGGGCCGTGGGGAGATGGCGGATAGTGAGGGCAGAGACCCGAAGCAGGAGTTGTGGGAGTTTGCAGTTTGAATAGGGCGGTGGAGAATGATAAGCGATGTATTCAAATATGACAGAATGATGTGTATCGAACGGTGGGGATATGTATTATCACATGTCTTTACAGGTATGAGGGATGAGCAGAAGGGAGGACGGAGTAGGTAATGGAGAAATGAGGGGCGTTGGGTAGGTGAGGGAATGCAGGGAGAGAGTGAGGGCGTTAAAAAAAAACTGAAATGGCAGTGTGCAGGTGCTGAGTTGCAGGAGCTGCAGAAATTGCAGGGGCTGCAAAACACTGAGATATTGTAAGAGCTGAACCTGCAGAAGTCAGAGACTGTAGAATGCAGAAATAGAAAAAAAATGCATAATTTCAGTATAGCAATAAAGAGCAGCAAAAAACTATTAATAAAAATTGACTGAGCAAAGGAGAGGGAGTTACACCACAGGCAGAAATGCCAATAGTGGAGCTGCCTCTGATACCATGTCAAACCAGGAGGTAACTCCTCAAAATCAGAATGTGTATTAGCTGAAGAATTCATATGGATTTATACATGGAGGTGAGGCTATTGGGATTCATCTCCCAATGGGTCTTGGCCTTCCTTATTTCCTAATATTAAATAATATACAATATTAAATGTGCACACCCATCCCATAGGATTAGGTGTCAACAGGGTCCAACACTCTCCCGTTGTTTACCACGATGTGGAGCGGCCCAAACGTGTGCTCAGCAGCGTTGAATAGGTGGGTAGTTGATCGTGCACCTGCAGTTTTGTAGAGAGAGCCATCACATTGAGCAACAAGAAACCAGATGTTAAGCGTAGAGCGAAACATAAAGGTGTGTGCCAGATGTCAGCTAACGAAAAAAATTTGAATAGGTGGGCAGTTGATCATGCACTGATAAAAGCGTGGAGGTGTATCACCTGTAGTTTTGTAGAGAGAGCCAACACACTGAACAACCAGATGTTAAGTGGAACAACCAGATGTTAAGTGGAAAGAGAAGGGTAGCGGTGTGTGTCAGATTTCAGACGAAGAACCATGTGAAGAGAAACGAAGGATAGTAGTGTGTGCCAGATGTTAGATAAAAAATAAAAGTGTTGACAAAGTGAACTGATTCAAAAAAGACCTATCGACCTAAATATCATATAGTAATAATAATATCGTATATATGATTGTACTACTCATACATGAGTAGTACTACTCATATCGTATATATATATTTTCAATATTATATGATTGTATTACTATCATATGTTGTAGATTTCATCGTTATTCTTTTTCGTTTTAGGCCCCATAGGATTAACGTTCTTATTTTCAATTGTGTTCCTAGTTTCAATTGTGTGGAGCTTACAACAAGACTAAGATTGATATTGATATCATTAATTCATTGCGTGGAGAGATCCATTGTGCGAAGTTTCTTTTCACCTCCACACAATGAAAAATAATATATTTTGATATGATCAACATTGTGTGGCACCCATCTCGAAACAATGCGAAAGCTATCTTGATGTACAAGGGCGCAACGAGGAGTGTTATAAAAATAAATTTAAAGTCTTAATGCAAAAGTCATTATTTTATGAAATGAATTTATGATAATTCATGGTATAAGTATATCATTAATAAAGTTATGGTATAATTTATGGTAACTCATTATCGTTAAAATTCATGAGTTTGTTAAAATTCATGAGTTTATCATTGATTTTATTAACTAACGCAGTTACATTTACTAATGTGGTTGATTTATGTAGATAAGTCTATTTGAAACACATCTACAAACACATTTACCAATGTGGTTGATATAGGCCAACTAGGCATATATCCATCATCCACCACATTTATAATTGTTAGATATATTTTGTTAAAGACTAGTTATTTCTCATTATTTACAATTATATAAATAATACTAGCCATATTATTTTTTATTTATATAATTATATTTATTATATTAACATTATTTTGTATATTAATATAATATTAGTTATTACATAAAATATTGCTAATATATTAATAGTAATATTTAAAACTATAATATAATTCACATAAAACATAATAATAACATTTAGTTATTATTAATAATATGTATTTATTTCTCACCGCTATGTTATTATCAATAATTATTATATATTTACTTAGATTATATTAATAATATTAACTATATATACACTATATATTAAATTAAAATATAGTATACTATTATTATTATAAAAGAATATTTTATATAATATTATATTATTTAATAATATAATATGTGATAATAATATGTTATAAAAAAATTCCACAGGGTTTTGGATAGACGGTGATTAGATGCTCTGTTAATACACTCCTCGATGTGAAGTCACAGGTTCAATTCCCTGTCTCGATCGAGGTGATATATTGGACATGATGAAGATGCAGTCGTGCCAAGCTTACAAAAAAATATAATAATATGTTATAAAATTAAAATCGTAGAGCTTATTAATTCTTAGAGTTTATTAATCCCTTGTGTTTTAAATATTGATCGCCAGATATTAATAATACCTAGGAATTAATATTATAAGCCTAATGAATTAATAAACCGAAGGAATTAAAGTATAAACCCGAGGAATTATTGATATTATAAACCAAAGCGACTAATAAAACCAAGGGCTTAATATTATAAACCCAATGAGTTAGTAAACCCAAGGGATAAATATTATAAATCTAAAAGATCAACAAACCTATGGAATCAATATTTAAAACACATGGGATTAATAAACACTGAAAATTAACATTTTAAACCCAATGGATTAATAAACCCATGGGAATATTTATATGATAAATCCAACGAATTAGTAAACCCGGGGGATAAATATTATAAACCTAAGGGATCGAGAAACTTAAGGTATAAATATTAGAAACCCATGGAATTAATAAACCTTAGGAATTAATATTTTAAATTGCAGGGATTAATAAACCAAGGTGGCTATTAATATTATAAACCGAAGGGATTAAAATTCTAAACCCAAGGAATTATCAATAATATAAATCCAAGGGTTTAATGTTATAAACCTAAGGAATTTGTAAACTCAAGGGATAAATGTTATAAATCTAAGCTATCAATAAACTTAAGCATTCAATATTAAAAACAAAAAGGATTTATAAACCCACAGATTAATATTTTAAACTCAAGGGATTGATAAACCCATAAGATTATTAATATAATAGACCATGGGATTGTTAATATTATAAACCCAACCACAATAAACATTAATGATATAAATCTAATATTAATTATAAAATTAATATTTATATGGATAAATATATAATAATACAACTAATAATAATATTAAAAAATAAGTATTATAATAAAAATATTATTATTATAATTAATAATTATTATTAATTTATATTAACAATTATAATTATAATGTTAATGAGTTATTACTATAATAATTTTAAAATAATTAGTGTTATTAATAATATTATTATAAAAGGAAAAAATCACGATTCAATTTTCCAACTTTGAGGGTTGTTAGGGTTTCGAGCTGCCGGTCAGAGGGTTTGGTGGCTTTGTCTGAACATTGTAGCAAGATCTGGCGGAGGGCAGGGCCCTTCTTGCAGAGCTCCTGAAACGTGGGTTAGCTCTGGCCAATCATATGAGACGAGCGAGGGTCAATGGGGCCCCTTCTTAAAAAAAATCATTATGGATAAAGGAAAAGGCCCAAGCGAAGGGGTGCATATTGCTGGTTCAGAAATAGAAGGAAAGGATGAGGTGGGAAAGAAGAAGAAGGTCAACGGGACTACCAAGGAGGCACAGGGTCAAAAGTAGTCAAGTGGAATTAGGATAATGGAAGGAAAATAAAAAGACAACCCTACTCCTAAGTAGGAATCTCTTGGGACTGAAGAAGGGATGAAAGCCATTGTAGAAAACCAAGCCCAACCCCAAGAGGGCTTGGATCCATCACAATCTGCCGCAGAAGGCAAAAAACAGGGGGGAAACGGACGCTATAAACCAAAAACCTCATAAAGTCTTCGGGTCATCATCACAGATCCAAAAATGCAAGATTATCGAGACCATATGTCAATACATGCACTAATCTGCAAATTTATGGGCTTTTGGCCAACAGAAAAAGCTTGTGCCTTTAGATAAAACAGTAATGGAAACCTAAAGGTGATGTCCAGCTCCACCTTGGAGCTAAGGGTTTCTTTATATTTTCTTTTTCAAACTTGCAAGACAAAGATCGTATTTTTGATGGGGGACCCTATTTCTATGCGTTAGCAGGTCTATATATAAGACCATGGAAACCCAACTTCACCCAAGAACAGGAAAATTTCACTCATGTGCCAGTATGGATACGCCTCTTCTCTCTCCCCATCGAGTATTGGAGGCCTTCAACACTTGAACAGATTGGGAACAAGATGGGAAAGTTTGTCCAAGCCTCGGAGGCCACCCTTCAAAAAAGGTATACCTCCTGTGCAAGAATATGTGTATAAATGGATGTTTCAGGGGCCCTGCACGAAGGACTGTGGCTGGAATTTGGGGATGAAGTTTTCTTTTAGGCCATTGACTATAAGCAGATACCCTTTTGATGTCGTCGATGTCACGAACACGGACACCTATTCAGGGAATGCCCTCTGAATAAGAAAATAGAAAAAAGTAAGGAATGAGCGTCTAAAGACCAGGAAGGCTTCTCCCTACCTAATGGGAGACAAAGAGCAAATCGAAGGAACCAGCCTAAAACAGGGATAACTAATAAAATCATTGGAAATTATTTTGAAGTTCTAGGGTCCAATAATGAATTAGCAGAAGACTCCCATCAGCTAGAATCCTTACCAGATTCAATGGGAACTTCACAGCAGGGGACCCTAAGCCCTAATAGGAATACTATGGAAGGAACCCTAGAAGACACCAGATGAGATGAAGATGTCGAGGGAGATGCAGAAATGTCAATAAGTGAAGCAGGTACGGAAGACCTAGAACTAAGGGATATCCTGGAACGAGAAGGGACAGACCTGAACACTATGGTGGAACAATGGAAGGAAAGAGGCTTGGAACACATCCTGGTAGACAAGATGGAAAAGGTCAACTTCCTCCTTCTAGCCCAACAAGAGGTGGAGACTAAGGGCCAGAAGAGAGGGTACAAAGCAACTAAAGGTTTGGGAATCAAAGTCCAAGGACTACATCAGAAAAACCAGAAGGCCAAACATAGGTGCAAAATGGGAAGACGATATAATAATGAAGCTCTCCAAGAACTTGGTCAAATGCTCCTAAATTCAGGTAAGATGAAAGCCCTTGAGGCTTTCACTTCATCTTCTTAATCTCTTTTGTTTATCATGAAGATATTATCATGAAACGCTAGAGGGCTAAACAACCAAAGGAAACAAATACTTCTGAAGAAGAAATTCAGAAATGAAAACCCATATATGATCTTCCTACAAGAAACTAAGTGCTCGAGTAAAAATATGCAAGAGATCAGTAGGAAAATTGGGATAAGAATGGACTATGTAGATGTTGAAGGAAATAGGATGGAAGGAGGACTGGCAACCTTTTGGAATCCCAACTCATTTCCTCTGGTTAATGCAGAAGAAACAAGATCTTATGTATCTTTGGATATGCAAATTATAGGAGAGCCTGGTACATATTTATGTAATAATGTTTACAGGCCCAAAAGACTAGAAGATAAGCTGCTACTTTTGGACCAACTTTCACATCTGTAACATAGACACTCTGGTGTCAAAGGGATCTATGAGGGATACTTTAATATGATCACCTCGTTTAGAGAGAAGAAAGGAGGGTTGAGGAAGCTTAACCGGCATGCGGAGGCTCTCAGACACTTTATTAGGTCAACCAGGTTAATTGATATTCTCCCTAAGAGCGGACTGTACACCTGGAATAACAAGAGGGGAGGGGACATGCAGATTGCATGAAGACTCAACCGTTTCCTCATAATTGAAGACATCCTCCTGGAAGGAGTGACAACGGAGACAGACATTATCCCAAGTGGGGGCTCCGACCACTAGCCCATTACCCTGGATGCTGCCATATTGGGTACTCCAAAGAACCGGCCCTTCAGGTCTGAAAGATTCTGGCTAGACCACCCTGATTTCAAATCTAAAATTAAACAATGGCGGCAAGAACCCCTGATGATTAGAGGTACGAAGATGTTTCATCTTCAAGCAAAGATGAAACATATCGAAGCCCAACTTAGATCTTGGAATCACGAGGTGTTTGGAAACATCTTCAAGGAGAAGTTAGCCTTGAAGGAAAAAATGGAACGACTACATAAGGAGTGGATAAATGAGGAAATTTCCTAGGACTCCAAACAAGTTGAGCAAGACCTCATGAAACAATGGGATGAAAGATGTCTACAGGAAGAGATCCTGTGGAAACAAAAATCTCAGGTCCAATGGCTTAAGGAAGGAGAAAAGAATACAAATTTTTTCCACAAATCAACCATAGACTACATACGAACTAATAAGATTATCCATTTAAAAGATGAATAAGGAAACTCTTATGCATCACATAAGGATCTCTCTACCCTCCTAGTTGACCACTTTGCTCACATTGCCACGGAACCAGATATAGACAGGGAAGAGGCCATCCGGGTAGTGGTTGCCTCCATTCCAAGGAATTTATCAGAGGACCACAATAAAAATCTGGACCGCCCTGTATCTATGATTGAAGTGGAAGAAGCTGTTTAGGAGATGCCAAATGGTATGTCTCCTGGCCTAGATGGTTTTACCATTGATTTATTCAAAGCTTGCTAGGAGACTGTGTAGAATGAGATCTAGGAAGTGGTTGAAGATTCTCGTAAAACCTCCTCGATCCCTAAATCCCTCAACTCTACTTTTATTGCCTTGATCCCCAAGGAAGAGGTGGCATGTTCTTCGATGAAATTCCAACCCATATCCCTCTGCAATGTTCTCTATAAAATCATCTCTAAGGTGATGGCTAATAGATTGAAACATATCCTCCTGCTAATTATTTCAGAGGAGCAATCTGTCTTTGTTGAAGGTAGACAGATAATGGACAACATCCTTTTGGCGCATGAGATGATTCACTCCCTTCAGTCCCAAAATAAAACTGGAATGATAATCCAACTTGATTTTTTTAAAGCTTATGATAAAGTAGTCTAGAAATACATGGAGGTTGTCTTGGGAGCTTTTGGGTTTGGCCAACAGTGGATAAACTGGGTGATAGCTATGGTTAAGTCCCCGAGTTTTTCTATCTTTGTCAATTGAGCCCCTACTAGTCCCTTCACTCCATCTAGGGGGGATCCGGTAAGGGGATCTATTTTCTCCCTTTCTTTTTGTCATTCTCATGGAGGATTTAAGCCGAATCATTAAAACTTCTAAGGAGAAATCTGACATTATGGGCCTTAAACCTCTTCAGACTAGCCCAATGACTACCCATCAGCAATTTGTGGATGATACGATGCTCCATGGTATTCCTACTGTCTGAGAAGCTCGGGGATTCAAAGAAATTCTAAACCTCTTTGGTCAAGCTTCTGGTATGGACTTGAACTTAGAAAAACCTATGATCTTCTTCTTTAATACACATGTTGTTATTTAGAGGAACCTCACGGCCATCCTTGGTTTCAAACGGAAAAGCCTCACGTCCAAATACCTAGGGATTCCCTTAACGGACAAACCTTGGTAGAAAAGTCACTAGGAAAAACTGCTCTCTTCCCTCGAAGAACATGGAAACTACTGGATGAATAGAGCCCTAAATTTTGCTAGAAGGTTGATCATGACTAAGGCGGTGCTGCAAGCTATCCCGCACTACATGCTGTCCATTCTACTTGCGCCAAAGGGAGTCCTCCAGAAAATCAGGGACATCCAACAGACTTTCCTATGGTCTGGTAAAGCTGAAAAAAAGAAGTGGGCTGATCTGGATTTATGCAGGAAAGAAACAGAATAAACACATAACCATAAATATAGAGATGCAGCGGAAATAACACTTCATTTCATTAATATCAAAGAACTGAAATTTTCTTACAGACAAAATGGAAATAAAACTAGCTAGGGCGTTGGTAGCTATCTCTGAGAAGAGATGTGGCGGCTACAGGCCTCTGAACTGAGTTACAATGAGGCTCGAGGGCCTATTTATTATTTAGAAAAAATGGGAAATCCTAAACAGCCAAAACTCTAACCCTAGGAGATGAAGCGCCAAAAATATGGGCCTCGTTTGGGTAAATTGGTGTTTCAACTTCCCAGGGGCGTAACTTTGGCATACGATCTTCATTTGACGTGTACAATACCTCGTTAGAAATATCTATCTGAGGACTGCAAATTTTACCAAGAAACATTGTTTAGGGCCTCAAAACGGCTCCGAAAGTTCAGGACCCGAAAAACTGCTAAAAATAGTAAGTTGTGCCGAAACTGAAAAACTAAAAGAGACAATGGTGGGGCCCCAAGTGGAATAGGAGGGTGACCACCAATATCCACCTCGATCATTCCTCCCCCCTTAGGAAGCTATGGTCCCCATTGTATTAAGTTCCTCAATGAGATGAGGAAATTTCTGTTGAACTTGGTCCCTGGTGAACCACTTTCCTTGGTGCAGGAGTTGGCCAGCTTTGACAAACTGATACAGTTGGATCTTCTGCTGGCGAGTGTTCTTGATTTGCATGTCAATGATACAATTTGTGGTGGCCTGTTCCATGCATTCTGGGTTTAACTCTATTGGTGTGAGTTGTTTTGCAATGTCCGAGGTCTCCAGTAGAGGTGGGAAGTAAGGACGAAGGCGAACCACATTGAAGACTGGGTGTAGACCAAGGAATGGTGGAATACTGAGCTCGAAGGCATTGTTCCCTACAACCTTGGTGATGGTGTACAGCCCGTATCGGAGTGGGCGAAGCTTGCGGTGGGGTCCAGTGAGGCGCTCCTTCTGCAAATGTAGACATAATTTGTCGCCCACCTGGAAGTTGTGTGGCACTCGGTGTTGATCATGGTGTTGCTTGTACTTGGCATTGGCTCTGTCCAATATATCATGAACCTATTGGCGGATGTGTTGAATGCGCTCGATGAAGCTACTTTCTTTGTCAACTTCAGACAGGACATGAGTTGAATCGACCTGCGCAGCTGCAAATGGAATGGCTACGTCAATGGGACATAGTGGATGGAATCGCAAGCCCACCTGAAAGGGGCTATGACCGATTGAACTGTGGAGAGCCCGATTATAACTATGTTGTACATAGGGGAGGTTCTCGTCCCATGTGCGTGGATGCTTTGAATTGTACATGTGCAGAACGTGTACAATCATTTTGTTGACGACCTTTGTCTAGCCATCTGTTTGGGGATGGAAAGCTGTGGACTTGGTGAGCTTGGTATCCAACATTGACCAGAGGTTGGATCAAAATATGTTGAGGAACTTGCTATCCTGATCTCATATGATAGATCGTGGGATCCCAAAGTGCACCCACACTCGTTTAAAGAAGATTTTAGCAGTGGCTTCTGTTGTGATATTCTTCTTGTGGGCTGCCATAATGGCCATCTTCGAGAATCTGTCAACGACCACGAAAACACAGTCATTTCCCTGCTTAGTAGAAGGCAGGGCCAACATGTAATCCATGGAGATGGATTCCCAAGGTCGACTAGGGGTAGGTAGTGGAGTATATAGGCCTTGCTTCTTGATGGTCGGTTTGGCAATGGCACAAGCAGTGCAGGATCTGATGTGCTTCTCAACATCCTTTCGAAGGTTCAGCCAATAGAAATACTTCTGTAGTATTGCTACTGTTTTCTCGACCCCAAAATGCCCAGCGACTCGACTGTAGTGTGCTTCCCATATCATCTTGGCACGCTCGCTTGAAGGAACACAAAGGTGTTCCAGGTGACATAAAAGTGCATCTTGGAGGTGAAAATTTGGAACTTGCGTGCCCCCCAAGAGTGCCTTGTAAGTGTGGCCGAATTCTGGGTCACTCTCATAGAGAAGCGGCCAATCAGAAGTCTCGTGCCCACAAGAGTTGAGCACGATGGTGAGCGCCACGATCGGTGGTCAGCTGAGGTAGTCTGCAACATTATTGGTGCTACCCTTCTTGTACTTGATGTTCAAATGAAACTGTTGCAGATATGTGGACCACTTCTGATGGCGATCATTCTGCAACTTCCCTTGTGTCTGTATGAACTTCAAGGGCCGGTGGTCTGTGTGGATGATTGTTTCCTTCCCCAAAATGTAATGCTTCCATTGTCGACAAGCTTGCACAATGGAATACATTTCTTTGTCATAAATGGGATACTTGCGAACTGTGTTAGACAATGTTTCACTGTGATATGCCACTGGATGTTCCTGTTGAGTAAGAACTACCCCAATAGCATATTCAGAGGCATCTGTCTTGATCTCAAATTGTTGTTGCAAGTCTGGTAAAGTGAGCACTGGGGTAGAACAGAGGCGATTTTTCAATTCTATGAACGCCTTCTGTTGAGGTTCCGCCCAAAAGAATTTTTCTCTCGCTCCTCCCTTGGTGACTTGACTCAAGGTCCAAGTGATATGAGAGAATCCCAACACGAACCTCCAGTAGAAATAAGCAAGACCCAGAAAGCTGCGAAGCTCTGTTATAGTGGTTGGGGCTGGCCAATCCTGAATGACTTGGATCTTGGCTAGATCCACATGCACCCCCCTTTCATCAATAATGTATCCCAAATATTGAACCTGGGTCATGCCAAAAGTGCACTTCTCCAAATTGGCACACAACTTGTGTTGCCGCAATGTTTGGAGGACTTATCGGATGTGGTGAAGGTGCTCTTCCCAAGTCTGGCTGAAGATCAAAATGTCATCCAAGTACACCACTACAAATGAGTTGGTGAATGGCTGCAAGATGTCGTCCATCATCCTCATGAAGGTTGCGGGAGCAGTCGTCAACCTGAAAGGCATGACCAGCCATTCGAAAAGGCCTTCCTTGGCTTTGAAGGCAGTCTTCCACACATTGGAGGGTTCAATTGGTACATGGTGATACCCCGACTTCAAGTCAATCTTGCTGAAATATTTTTCACCTTTGAGTTGGTCCAGAAGGTCATCAATCCATGGCATCAGGTACCTATTCCGAACAGTGATCTTATTCAGTGCCCGATAGTCAATACAGAGTCTCCACATCCCATCCTTCTTCTGTACCAACATGATCGAGCTCCCACAAGGTGACGAACTTGGTCTAATGTGACCTTTCTGCAGCAGCTCCTGAATCTACCTCCTGATTTCATCATTCTCCAAAACAGAGCGCCGATAGATCGGTCCATTGGGTAGTGGCGCACCTGGGGTCAGATCAATTGGGTGCTTGACCTGACAGTGAAAAGGAACCCCAGTGGGTGAGGTGAAGATGTCCCCGTACTCCACAACCTTATCCATTTGTTGTTGTCGTGTAGAGGAGCCTTGTCTGGAGGTTGTGGCCACATTCTTCTTCTTTCCCTGGGGGCAGATCATCAGGAAAATGAATTCCCTGGTTTGGGAAATGAGCTTACTGCATTGTTTTGCAGTAACCAAAGAGATAGCGGTAGGAGGTGGTACCTCTGGTATCCTGTACAACTTATTTCCCAAAGTAACAATAACAGCGCGAGGCTGAGACTCATACACAGCATGATGCTTCCACAAGTATGGTTGTCCTAATAATACATTAGATACATCAATAGGAGCAATGTCACATAATACCTCATCCGTGAAGGGCTTGATGCTATAGGGAAGGCGGCACTGCTGGCTGACACGGAGATCTCGTCCTTGGTGAAGCCACCCGATGGTGTATGGATGTGGGTGAGCTGTGGTCTGCAAGCCCAACTGCTTCACGACGTCTGCTGAAATGAGGTTCTTTTGGCTCCCATTGTCAAAAATGAATTGTACCGGGGAGCCCTTTACCCACATCTGGGAGTGGAAGAGACGTTACTCCTCCTCTGGATCTTCTGGTTCTTCCTTTTGGATCTTCGTAGTGGCAATAGTGGCATTGGGCTCTGCATCAATAATCTGTTTCCCTTTGTCATTCCCCTTGTCAGGTTTTGATTCAGAGTCGAACCATGCATCTGACTCAAAAGCCCACATCTCGGCCACCAGCGACTGCTTGGCCCGACACTCACTTGTGTTGTGAGTGGAGCTCTTATGGAAATCACACCACTTTCCCGTGTCCTTCTTTGGCTTTGCAGTGTTGTTCTTTGCTTGTGGCTTCGATAGTTTTTCTTGATTCGCCATGCCTTGGCCCTGTCCTTTGTTCTACGGTTTGGGAGCACCTTTCCCTTGCTTTTGATTCGCAGATCCAAAGTCTCACTTCTTCTATTTGAATTTTTGCTTAATCTTGTCAGCATACTGATATGCCGTACCAAGCGAGGATATGTCGAGGAACTCCATTTCTTCCTGAATGTATCTGTGCAAACAACTGTGATACTTTATCACTAGATGTTTCTCTAAATCTTTGATACCCAACTTGGTGCGTAGGGTATGGAAAAATTCGTTAGCTCATGCACATCTTGATCCCTTTGTTTTCGCAGTGTGGTCCATTGTATGTACTTGTCCTCATAGCTCCCCAAGGGATAGTATTTTTCCTTGATGGCACCTCGGAAAGAATTCCAAGTGGGTACGACCGAGAACAGAGAGGGTTCTGTCTCGTCCTTTTTCTCACAGTGGGTTTCCCACTAGTCCTTGACATGGGGGGCAGCTTTGAGGAGTGCAAAAATAATCTTCTCCCTGTCGGAAAAGTCATGAACCGAGAAATATCCTTCTAATATATTCAACCATCTATCTACATCATCTGCATCTATTTGACCCTCAAATATGGGAATGTCAAAATTTACTTGTACCTTAAAAGGAGTCGCACCTCCAGAGTGGCTGCTGGATGCAGATGCGCTGCCGGTGGGTAGCCGTTGAAGGATCTGGACAAAGTTATCCATCATCGCGTTCCTTTGTTTTTCGAGGGCCTCCTCGAGCAATATTTTGATAGGATCTCCTGCTCCCTCATCTTTCTTTCGTCCCCCATGGGCGTCTGTCGAGGTTTGCGAGGCTGATCTTGCAAAGGTTCCACCAGATCAAGCCCTAGCTCCTTATACCCCGACCTCGTTGGGGACATGCAAAGAAGGATCGAGAAAAAGCAGACCCCTCTGATACCACTGATCCGGATTTATGCAGGAACGCAACAAAATAAACACATAACCATAAATACAGAGATGCAGTGGAAATAACACTTCATTTCATTAATATCAAAGAACTGAAATTTGCTTACAGACAGAATGGAAATAAAACTAGTTAGGGCGCTGGTAGCTATCTCTGAGAAGAGATGTGGCGGCTACAGGCCTCTGAACTGTGTTACAATGAGGCTCGAGGGCCTATTTATCATTTAGAAACAATGGGAAATCCTAAACAGCCAAAACCCTAACCCTGGGAGATGAAGCGCCAAAACTATGGGCCCCGTTTGGGTAAATTGGTGTTTCAACTTCCCAGGGGCGTAACTTTGGCATACGATCTCCGTTTGACGCGTACCATACCTCGTTAGAAATATCTATCCGAGGACTGCAAATTTTGAACAATAAATATGAGCCATGGACCCCATGTTGCTCTTCTCTTTCCCAAAAAACTTCGTTTAGGGCCTCAAAATGGCTCCGAAAGTTCAGGACCCGAAAATCTGCTAAAAATGGTAAGTTGTGCCGAAACTGAAAAAATAAAAGAGAAAATGGTGGGGCCCCAAGTGGAATAGGTGGGTGACCACCAATATCCACCTCGATCATTCCTCCCCCCTTAGGAAGCAATGGTCCCCATTGCGTTAAGTTCCTCCATGAGATGAGGAAATTTCTGCTGAACTTGGTCCCTGGTGAACCACTTTCCTTGGTGTAGGAGTTGGCCAGCTTTGATAACCCGATACAGTTGGATCTTCTGTTGGCGAGTGTTCTTGATTTGCATGTCCATGATACAATCTGTGGTGGCCTGTTCCATGCATTCTGGGTTTAACTCTGTTGGTGTGAGTTGTTCTGCAATGTCCGAGGTGTCCAGTAGAGGTGGGAAGTAAGGACGAAAGTGATCCACATTGAAGACTAGGTGCAGACCAAGGAATGGTGGAATACTGAGATCTAAGGCATTATTCCCTACAGCCTTGATGATGGTGTACGGCCCGTATTGGAGCGGGCGAAGCTTGCGGTGGGGTCCAGTGAGGCGCTCCTTCTGCAAATGTAGCCATACTTTGTCGCCCACCTGGAAGTTGTGTGGCACCCAGTGTTGATCATGGAATTTCTTGTACTTGGCATTGGCTCTGTCTAATATATCATGAACTTGTTGGTGGATGTGTTGAATGCGCTTGATGAAGCTACTTGCTTTGTCAACTTCAAACTGGACATGAGCTTAATCGGCCTGAGCAGCTGCAAATGACATGGCTATGTCAATGGGACATAGTGGCTGGAATCCCAAGGCCACCTGAAAGGGGCTATGACTGATTGAACTATCGAGAGCCCGATTATAACTATGTTGTACATAGGGGAGGCTCTCATCCCATGTGCGTGGTGTTATCACTCAGGTTTTCCTAGAAGTTGTGTAAGAGGAAAGTATACCCGAGGTAACCACAAACCAACCTTTTAGATGCAGAATCTAGCCAATCTGCATCCAGAGAGGGCTCTCTCTTTATAATTTATCTTTGTTTCTTGTAAGGTTTTAGGCTAGTTATAGATTCAAGAGTTTGTTTTGGGAAAATGGTGGAATCCAAAAACTAAGGGCAAGGTTGAGAGCTTTCAGTCCATTGGGCTATGGAGTCAAAGGATGGCTTTACTGGATTTCTATTCTAAACACAAGATGGTATTACAGGGCAAGATAGTTAGACAGAGAACAATCCTTAAAATTTAAAGTGGATGGGATGATCCTGAAGGGATGAAAGGCAACTAAGAATCTTTCACCATGTTCAGAAGAAAGAAGTGAAATGACTACAAACAAAGAGCAATGAAGGATTCTTTATTATAGTAATCAACAATGTTTAAACTAGCAAAGCAGGAGCATTTAAGAATTCATGCTTATAGCTAATTTAGAAGAAAACATTTAGGAACAATCACATTTGAAAACAGAGTACAATTAAGCAAATTCTGTTTCAATCCTTTAGGTAAATTATTCAGAAATGGATATGATGGTATTATAAACTAATATAAAATTTCAGACAAAGGGTAGAAACACTTATTGAACTGTAGTCCAACACATGAATCCTGCAACAAGTCCAGTGCTTTAAATCGTCATCCAGTAAGCCACGAAAAATTTCTCCAAAATGATTTTATTCCGAAAATCTCAATGTTACAGCAGAGTAATAGAATCCACCCTCAATACTCTCTTTGAGGGTTTATTTATACACAAAATAATTGAAAATATC
>JAXQQM020063660.1:0-56698 GCA_034641835.2 Pinus albicaulis | reverse complement strand
TGTGACATTTATATGACAAACAAATCTTGTTGTTTTTAGAGTAAGGAATTTAATGCTAATGCTTCTTTTATGAATTCCTCTATAGTAGGAATGCCTTCATACTTAATAAGATTTTCTCTCAATTCTTTAAACAGTGTGTCTTTGCTAGATAAGTCATTTTCATGACTTATCTTAAGTACTTCCATATCTTGTTGAAATTTGAAGAGTTGCTGCTCGGCCTTTTGACTCAGACTGTTCCTTTCTTCATCCTGTTGTTGTTGTAACTTCATTATTTTATGATCATTCTCTTGAACCAAAATGGATACTTTGGCTGCATTGTTCATTGTTGCAGTAGTATATGCTCCAGCAAATTGTGATAGTCGAGTTAGATTTTCAATTGGGTTGGATGGGGTGTCTTTCCATACAACTTCCATAATCTCATTACCTGGGGGTGTTTCAATCCCCCTTCTCTTTATCTGATTCCTCACTACAACTTTATGAAGAGGGTTGTAGAATACATCTAGTGGAGGGATATCAGTTACCTTTAGAATAATTTCATCAGTAGGAAATGTAGGGATAAATTTTGTATCTTGGGAGCTTGTCCCAGGACTTTCAGTGGTTTATTTTGCTAAAACTATCTAACATTGGGGAGTATGAAATCCTATATTTTTCTGTGTAGATGATCCATCGAGGGTATCCATCAATGTATAACCAACTGAAGTCCAGAATTTATCTAGTTCACTTTGATTCTGTGAATCTGATTCTTCTGTTCTAATTTCTTTGCTTTTTTTAGTCATATAATTAGTAATCAAGACATTTTGCAGAATAATCTTGAGTCTTCGTTCTCTATAATCATTGAATCTTTATAATTCCTCCGAGTTTAGATTCAATCTGACAAAGTTTTAAACTTCTTCGAAAGTTCCAACGGATTGAAAAATGTCTTCAAATATATCATCTGTGTGTATGATAGGCTTGATTTTGACTAACTGAGTAAATTTATTAGCAATATTATCTGGGTCGAATTGCCTTGGTGGTAAAACAGGGAGCTTCAAAAGCTAAATATTCTGACATTCTTTCAATTGTTGGAAATATGATGCAAAGTGTTGTCCTTGATGGCAACCCACTGAATGAAGATGAAGATATGCGACTGTTGACATATGTTGTCCTTGATGGCAATCCACCGGATGAAGTTATTCTTGACTTGATGGACTTGGTAAATGATGTTTGTTAGCAATATGATGATGAGTGTTGTCCTTGAAAGGCAACCCTCTTGATGAAGATAATGGCAACTAACTGGATGAAGTTGTGCTTGATAGAATATGTTCTTGATATGATGTATCTACAGTGAGTACAGAAGGCAATGAAGAAAGGAATTTAGAATGTGCTCCAAGTATGATGAAAAGAGTATGTCTCTATGCATACGCGGATCTGTCTAAGGGAAGTCGCGTATGCACTCGGGAAACAACGTTCCAAGTCGCGTATGGGAAAAAGCGCTCAAAAGGTGCAAAACCAGGGGTAACCACCATGGTATTGACCCATTGTATTGGGTAATGATTCGTCTAAATGACCCCATCCAAGAATACCATCGGATGTAATGGGGTTTTGGGCTCATGGTATTGTTTTGGCTCATGGTATTGAAAAAGGGTAAACCTATATAAGGAGAAGAAATTCATTGTGTAAAGAAGGTGTGAGAGCGCAAGATGTCTGAGCTTGAATGAATACTTCTCTGTGAAGTATATCTGTATGGAAAGGGTAAAGGTTTGATGATAGATCTGAATCTATGATGCATCAATGATGAAGAAGGGGATCTAGATCTGAAGTGTACTTGTATTTGCTAGATCTGTTTATGGAGTGATTAGATCTGTGGTGAGGCGAACATCTGTCTGAAGTAAAGGGTTGAATCTGAATTGAATATCTGATCTGAAGAAGTATGTAGCTCTGAAATAGTTGTAGATCCATACGCTAGTTCGCCGAAGGAGAAGCGCGTATATACGCAGCTTCGCTGAAGAGAAAGCGCGTATGCGCAATGAAATAGGCTCTGTAATTTGTACAGATATATACGTGGGTTTATGTAAACGGAAGCGCGTATATACGCGACATCAGTGAAGAGAAAGTGCGTATGCAAACTAGGGTTCTTGAAGAAGAGTGCAGAAACCAGTAAGAAATGTCACGATACGTTGCCATTTATTGTTGCGCTGCTCTGCATTCTCTTGGATGCAGGTTGTATACGTATGGTTGAAGTTTGTATGTTTTGAGCTTAAGTATGGAGAGGTCCGGTCGAAAATATGATGAAACGTGGCCTACAAATTTGTGTTCTTTGAAGTTGTTGGATCCAGTGTGAAAATTGATGAAACTGGTCCATAGAGTGTAGGGGTTGTAGCCTTTAGTCGGGGGTTTTAGCTCCGCGGTGAAGTGATACATGAGAGTAGTGCCGTGGCTCCCTTCCAGAGAAATTTGGTAGCGAGCAGGTTGGGCTCCTCCGGGGTAGAGGCTGTAGTAAGCAGTAGGTGGGTGCTGCGTCTTTGGTATTTGCACAGGCACATGTGTAGATGTTTTCTCTATAATAAAATATTGAAGGTTGAGCAACTGCAGCGGTGGTTTTCTCCCGACTTGGGTTTCCACCTAAAAATCCTGGTGTTCATGTGTGATGCTTTGTGTGATGGTTTACTCCGTTCTTACTGCACATGTTTACTGTTTATTAATCATCTGATGATTGAATGATGGAATGATTTAAGTAAATAAATAATGACATAATTAGATATCTGTGTATACGCGAGTTTGATAAAGGGTATCCGCGTATATACGCGAGTCTGTTTCAGGAAAGTAGTGTATGGGTTTTAGAAGCAAGAAAAAGTAAAAGTTTTGTATATGTTGTAAATACTGATTCACCCCCCCTCTTAGTATTTTTCCCAACAATTGGTATCAAAGCAGGTCCTTCTGCAGAAGCTTGATCGCTTGAAGGAGATCCGTCGTAATGGGAAGTGTGCAAACAAAAGCTTATCTGCAAAATCTTGGTGCAAAGGTATGGGCAGCCGTGAAAGAATGTGAACAAGAATCCAGAAAAGAAAAGGGTACTTTTGTGGATTCTCTAGAAGACAATAATATTCTTGAAGAAAATACTCAACTCAAGGTAAGCCATGAAGAAAATAACATAATCATAGAGACTCTTGAAAATCAGCTTGAAGCAGAAAAAAAACGCATTAAGGAATTGGAGTGTGAAGTGGTGAGTCTAAGGAAAGATAATGAGAAAGTGAAATCTCTCAATCTTAGATTTGCTAAAGGTTAAAAAACCTTGGATGAGATTATCAAGGTACAACGGTCTCCTATTATAAAAACAGGTCTTGGATATACTGGGGAATCCTCCCAGACATCAGCACCAAATTTTCTAAAAGTAGCCACAGCTGGTTCTCTACATTCAGCCACTCAGCAAGGGAACAAAGGATCTTTACAGGTAAAGGATGATCATCTCAATTCAAGGATCACTAACAGGGAGATCCCTCAAAGAAGCAAAAACCAACAAGTAAACTCTAATAGAAGATTTCATGATCACATAAATTTCTACTTCAATGGAAAATGTTTCTCATGTCACAATTTTGGTCATAAAGCTGTTCAATGTGTTGCATATAAAACCATCATGACAAGAGAAGCAAGAAAGATAAGGATGAATGTTGAACCAAAGAAGAACACCTGTAACAACTTTTTTCCTCTTCAAAACGAAGTTGAATGTACTTATTGCAATAACTTTGGTCATGAAGAATCTGAATGCAGGAGCAAGGTCCAGCCAAAAGAGCATGTTCCCTCAAGCTCTAAAGTATGGAAAGAGAAAGAAATACCGGTTGAAAATTTTGGGATAGCATTATTTGCAGAAGGTGAAGAGAATCAATGGTACATTGATAGCGGGTTCTCAAGACACATGACAGGTGAAAAAAGCAAACTTCGTACATATAATGCTCTAGAAAAGGAAAAGAAAGTTACGTTTGGAAATGATACTCCTACTGTAATTAAAGGAAAAGGGTCTGTATTTCTAAAAGAAAAGGTGAAGGTTAAAGATGTCATGTATGTGGATGGATTAAGGCATAACCTGTTAAGTGTAAGTCAAATGTGTGATCAAGGAATAGAAGTGGTCTTTAGTTCAAAAGGATGTGTGGTTCGTGATCTTGATACAGGTAAAATCATTATAAAAGGAAAAAGAAATCCAAGCAACCTGTATGTACTAAACGACATAGATCAATGCTACTTGAGCAAGTCTTCAGAAAATTGGCTATGGCATAGAAGGCTGGGGCATCTGAGTTTCTCTCAAATCAACAAAGCAAGCAGACTTCAAGCTGTTCGTGATCTTCCCAATATCAATCTACCAGAAAGTACCATATGCAAATCTTGTCAATTCGGTAAGCAGACTAGAGTACGATTCAATGCCAAAGAAGGATCATCAAGTAAGCCTCTTGAACTCATTCATACTGACTTATGTGGACCTATGAGGAAAAATTCTCTACGAGGGGAAGAATACTATATCTTATTTATTGATGATTACTCTAGAATGTGTTGGATCGGGTTCTTGAAACACAAAGATGAAGCATTTGAAAAATTTATGAGCTTCAAAACACTGGCTGAAAATGAGTTGGATCTAAAAATCAAGTGTCTTAGATCTGATCGAGGAGGAGAATATACATCAAATGAATTCCTTGAATTTTGTGAACAACATGGCATAAAAAGACAGTTCTCTATAGCTGGCACTCCACAACAAAATGGCGTAGTAGAAAGAATGAATAGAACAATTCAACAAATGGCTAGAGCTATGCTTGATGACTCTAGAACACTTGGCACTTTCTGGGCAGAAGCAACTCATACAGCAGCAAACATTCACAACAAAGCTCATATTCGGGTAAATAGTGATAAAAATCCATATGAACTCTGGTATGGCAGATCTCCCACTGTAAAGCATTTTAGAGTTTTTGGAAGTAAATGCTTTATAAAAAATAATGATGAAAAGCTTGGCAAGTTTTAACCTAGATCAGATAAAGGAATATTTCTTGGTTACCCATCTTCAAGCAAAGCATACAAATGTTATAATGAAAGGCTACAAAAGATTGTTGATTGTATTGATGTCGTTATTGATGAGTCTCCTGCAACTTCTAAAGAAGAAAAACAAACAACAAAGGAAGATGATGATGACTTATGGCCTTCTACTTCAAATATTAATGATATAGATAGTGGATCCAACGAAGAACCTGAAAATGATCTATCTGAAAAGGCTCCATCTAGATATGTTCAAAAGAATCATCCTGAATCTCAAATTTTGGGAGACAAGGATTCAGGTGTACGAACAAGGAGAACACTTGTGGGATCTTCTAGTCATCAGGCATTTCTATCCACAATTGAACCACAGAATGTCAATCAAGCTAGCAAAGATGAATGTTGGAGGCAAGCCATGGATGAAGAACTTGTTCAAATTGAAAAGAATGACACTTAGGATTTGGTACCAAGACCACATGATAAAAATGTCATTGGAACCAAATGGATTTTCAAGAACAAGTTAAATGAGAATGGGGATGTTGTAAGAAACAAAGCTAGACTGGTTTGCAAAGGGTATACTCAACAAGAAGGTATAGACTTTGAAGAAAATTTTTCTCCTGTAGCTAGACTTGAAGCCATAAGAATGTTTCTTGCTTTTTCAAGTTATCAACAAATCAAAGTTTATCAAATGGATGTTAAATCTGCTTTTCTTAATGGTGATCTAGAAGAAGAAGTATATATATAACAACCGGAAGGATTCATTTTGGGAAATGATGCAAATCTTGTTTGTAGACTTAAAAAGGCTCTATATGGTCTCAAACAAGCTCCAAGGGCTTGGTATTATCGTCTTGACAAATATCTTCATCAACAAGGATTTTCAAAGGGATCTGCTGATAGCAACTTATACACAAAAGTTGAAAATGACAAACTATTGATTGTGGTTGTATATGTTGATGATATCATTTTTGGGAGTAACGAAGAATCTATGAGTCAAAAATTTGCTTCTGTCATGCAGCAAGAATTTGAAATGTCTTTACTTGGGGAACTAGCATTCTTTCTTGGCTTGCAAGTGCATCAAACTGCAGATGGTATATTCCTATCACAAGCAAAATATCTTAAGCAAATTATGAAGAAGTATGGCATGGAAGAATGCAAACCTGTAAGTACACCAATGATAACCGGATGCAATCTCAGTTCTCATGATGATTCTCCCATGGTGAATCAACCAGAATACAGATCAATGATAGGAAGTCTACTTTATCTCACTGGGACTAGACCGGACATTATGCATGTTGTTGGGATTGTTGGACGATTCCAAGCTAATCCAAAAGAGTCTCACCTTCAGGCTGTCAAAAGAATATTCAAATATCTACAAGGAACTCAAGACTTTGCACTATGGTATCCAAAGAATGTCGATCTTACTCTTCATGCTTACACTGATGTAGATTGGGCTTGAAATGTTGATGATCGGAAGAGAACTAGTGGTGGTGCATTCTATATGGGGCCCCAGTTAGTATCTTGGTTCAGTAATAAGCAAAGCTCTATTGCCTTATCTACAATAGAAGTAGAATATGTGGCTACAACATCATGTTGCACTCAACTTATTTGGATGATGAAAACCTTACAAGACATTCAAATCAAATGTTCACCTCCTATCTCCATTATGTGTGATAATACAAGTGCCATCAGTATCTCAAAGAATCCTGTTATGCATTCCAAGACCAAGAACATTCCCATCAAGTATCACTTCTTACGTGAACAAGTGCTTGAACAAAAGGTGAAGTTGGAGTATGTTCCCTCCAAAGAACAAGTTGCTGATATATTTACCAAACCTTTACCCAGGGAAGCGTTCGAATATCTCAGACAAAAGGCGGAGTGGTTCTCTGCCAGTCAAAGAACAAATCTACATAAATTTAGAAGATGGCATTGGATACGCGGGTTTCATGAGACACAGTCGCGTATATACGCGAGTTCCTACACAGAAAACCGCATATGTCTGATTGCTGACAATTTTTTGCTTGGAGTCAGCTCTCTTCAGCGCAGCTACAGTGCTGTTTGGTATCTCTGATACTGTTTGGTATCTCTGGTGGTGTTCCAGTTCTCATAATTCTATTTCTAATGTTTTGATAAAGATGCCTTGATGATTTGTTGGTGAAAGTGTTCAGGATGCAAAAACTAAGGGGGAGCCTTAGTCATATGGAAAGGATGCTTGGATGCACAGATTCAGGGGGAGCATTAGCTTTGCCGAGTATAATGCATTGTTGGCATTATGATGGTTCTGAAATATGTTCTCTTTCTTGAGGACTTTCTGGTGTTGGTCCTAAATGGTCATATTTGTAATTTGGTGAAAAGGTCATGTTGAGACCCATGATGTAAAATTGTAATATTCAGTGATGTAAGGACTTGTCAAATTTGTAAACCCACTTGGTTGGGTAGCTGAGTCAAATTTTGTAAACCCACTTGGTTGGGTAGCTTGAGTCTCATATGTAAATCCACTTGGTTGGATATTTGATGTAAGTATGAGTCTTTGGTGATAGGAAGTTCATAGAGTCATGTACTTCATTGAAAATTTGTTTGAAGATTCAGCATGAACTCAGGGGGAGCTTGGTCACTTCAGTATATATCAGATCTGTAGAACGCTTCTTCCACATGCGGAGAAAAGGGGAGAATATGTTGGCTTTGGTCCGCCCTTTGCCCTTGATGTCAAAGGGAGAGAGTGACATGGTGTTTGAATGGTCTCAAATGGAGAAAGTGACATGGTGTCATTATATTCTTAATGTACCTATCTGCTGTGGTAACCAAACACCATCGTGGTTGCCATCAAGTCCAAAGGGGGAGATTGTTGGAAATATGATGCAGAGTGTTGTCCTTGATGGCAACCCGAATGAAGATGAAGACATGCGACTGTTGACATGTGTTGTCCTTGATGGCAATCCACCTGATGAAGTTATTCCTGACTTGATGGACTTGGTAAATGATGTTTGTTAGTAATATGATGATGAGTGTTGTCCTTGAAAGGCAACCCTCTTGATGAAGATAATGGCAACTTACTGGATGAAGTTGTGCTTGATAGAATATGTTCTTGATGAAGGAAATCTGATGTTTCTACAGTGAGTACAAAAGGAAATGAAGAAAGGAATTTAGAATGTGCTCAAAGTATGATGAAAAGAGTATGTTTCAAGGAATACGCGGATCTGTCTAGGGGAAGTCGCGTATGCACGCGGAAAAGAACGTGCCAAGTTGCGTATGGGTAAAAGCGCTCAAAAAGTGCAAAACCAGGGGTAATCACCATGGTATTGACCCATTGTATTGGGTAATGATTCGTCTAAATGACCCCGTCCAGGAATACCATCGGATGTAATGGGGTTTAGGGTGGTATTGTTTTGGCTGTGGTATTGAAAAAGGGTAAACCTATATAAGGAGAAGAAATTCATTGTGTAAAGAAGGTGTGTGGGTGCAAGATGTCTGAGCTTGAATGAATACTTCTCTGTGAAGTATATCTGTATGGAAAGGGTAATGGTTTGATGATAGATCTGAATCTATGATGCACCTATGAAGAAATGATGAAGCGGGATATCTAGATCTGAAATGTATCTGTATTTGCTAGATCTTTTTATGGAGTGATTATATCCGTGATGAGGCGAACATCTGTCTGAAGTAAAGGGTTGAATCTGAACTGAATATCTGATCTGAAGAAATATGCAGCTCTGTAATGGTTAGAGATCCATATGCTAGTTCGCTGCAGAGGAAGCGCGTATATACGTGGCTTCGCTGAAGAGAAAGCGCGTATGCGCATAATGAAATAAACTACGCAATTGTACGAGATATATGGGTTTATGTAGCGAGACGCGTCTGTTGTAGTGAAACGCGTATGCAAACGGGTTCTTGAAATCTGTAGTAGAAATGTCTGATCCTGAAGGACGTATTCTTGCTATACACATTCTACTGATCGGTTATGCATACCGAGTTTGGTTGTATGTTGACTTAAAGTATGGAGAGGGTCGATCTGAAAATATGATGAAAGCAGTGGCCACTACA
Source organism: Pinus albicaulis (assembly GCA_034641835.2). Lineage (NCBI taxonomy): Eukaryota > Viridiplantae > Streptophyta > Pinopsida > Pinales > Pinaceae > Pinus > Pinus albicaulis. The sequence goes on along the minus strand of JAXQQM020063660.1, from coordinate 47,668 downwards.
GTTTATATTGTTCTGCAAGTTATTGGATCAGATATTAATGATGAAACGTGGTCCATAGAGTCTTGAGGGTTGTAGCCTTCGATCGGGAGGTTGTAGCTCCCTTCCGGTGGCGGTAAACGGAAGCGGTGTGCTCCTTCCGGAGAGGGAGCCCAGAGTAAACGAGTCGGGGGTTGAACTCCCCTTCGGTGAAATTGCAGTAGCAGCCTTGGTGGGTGCACGTGTCTTTGGTAAGTCGTACCCGGCTTACATATGTTGTAAGATGTTTTCTCTATAATAAAATATTGAAGGCTGAGCAACTGCAGCGGTGGTTTTCTCTCGACTTGTGTTTCCACCTAAAAATCCTGGTGTTCATGTGTGATGCTTTGTGTGATGGTTTACTCTGTTCTTACTGCACATGTTTACTATTTATTAATCATCTGATGATTGAATGATGGAATGATTTAAGTAAAGAACTAATGACATAATTAGATATCTGTGTATACGCGAGTTTGATAAAGGGTATCCGCGTATATACGCGAGTCTGTTTCAGGAAAGTAGCGTATGGGTTTTAGAAGCAAGAAAAAGTAAAAGTTTTGTATATGTTGTAAATACTGATTCACCCCCCCCTCTCAGTATTTTTCCCAACATCAATGCATGATTGAAATTTCTGAGGGAAGATGAACCACACTGAATTCGAAATCTTGGCCATAAAGATTTTTTACTATCTTTTAGAGATTTAGTGAGTCCATTGCCAATAGTTTGGTAAGCCACTTCTCTTGCCATTAGTTTATCTGAAACATACAAAGGAAGCACATGTGGAGGAGCGAAGCTTCCAAATACTCTGATATATGAAAATGATTCTTCAATGAAACATCTTCCTATCATTTGGAGATTTGTAATGGCTTCCTTAGTGGACCTGGGGCTCTCTCTATCAAAAATTAACTGATGTAATGGTAATATAACCCCATAACATAACCTGTGGAAATGTGGTGCATAATTATGTTCACATATCTGTTTATGACTCAAATGAATAGGGGTAGGGTCCTCGGGAGTCCATTTCCAACCCATAATTGGAAAACTGGTAGAGAAACAGATGGCATAAAAAACATATGCGCTCATGAAAAATTGGGGGAGGGGTTTGGAAGAAGAAGCTCTTGCCTGGCGATATTCATTAATCACTTTAGCTAGATTTTCAGAAAGAATGGTTGCCCAATTCTTGATGTGAGAATTAACATAGGAGTCAATCAAGGGAAGCCAATTTTTAGAGAACTTGGTCTTATTAGGGAGACCATATAATTTGCATAGCATTGCTGCTGTAAAATTATAGGGATTTCCAAGTGAAGTGATAGGATACATATCTGATTTCTCATGCTTAAACTTGTTATCTATTTTCCTCCATCCTCGAATTATTTTGAAAGGATATTCATTATTCTTTGCAAATTTTTGAACAAACTTGTTGTTATAGATATCTTTTTGATTGGGAAGTTTGTACGTGGCTTTCAAATCTTCAGCTCTGAAAGAACCTAAGACCTCATTCTTAATGGTTCTGAATTTTCTGTCTTTATTTGTTGAATTATCAAGCACCCATCTTATCATGTCGGTATATGGTAAAAGGCTAGCCCTTACTCCTATTATAGAAGGAAGGAGCATGCGATATCTTTAAACTGTAAATCTAAGGGCCTTTCATCATCAACAGTTGCCTTGACCTCCACTACTTTAGGTTCTTCATCTTCGAGGATAGTATAGATAGCTTTCCACTTCATAGCACCTCCATCTGCAGTGCAAATAGTATCTGAGACTGTAGATGATATTTCTGTTTATTCCAATTCTGCAACAGTCAATTCTCTGTGTTTCTGCATTACTTTGCATATGGTAATATCTTTAAGGAAATTTTTTATTTAAGACAGAGTAACGATCAAATGATGAAAGATATATCGAAACGACCAATTTTAAAAGAAAAGATCCGAGAAGCAGCTGTATCATTAATTAATCGTAAAAAATAAATAATTGTTTGAATTGGGATGATAAAACACACTTAATCGTTTCTGACATGATTTATTTTCACATTAAAACCTTTATTAAACCTATCAAATCTGTTGCATCGTGCGTTTTGAACCCGTTTTTGTGAAGCGAATTTATTTTTGTTTATGCAATATGCGATTTCGCGATATTGCGAAGTCGCAAAATTGCAACATCGGAATATGGCAACATCAGAACTTTGGTAAGAACTATTTTTTAAGTTTTAAACGTATATCCATGATGTGTGATCTATGATGTCGCTTGCGAAGTTCAATTCACTGATCGCAAAATCGGGATTTTGCTGTTTTGTGCTTAACCTTCAATGAGAAAAGATTATGATGGATGCGATTTGCGATAGGGTGATCACAAGGATAGTTTATTAATTTCTTTCTTATTTTTTTTGTTTTTATTTTATAAAAACAACAATGTTTTTGGAGTTTGATTTTTTATTTAAAATGAAAAATACATTTAAAAAGGGTCCCTATTTCTATTATCACAAGTTTAGACTATTTTGAAAATGAAAATGGGGGGAGCTGTTGCATAGCACAACAATTGACGATCCACTTGGGAGAACCAAATATCTCTGATTAGTTTGTTTGATATTTCTAAACTTTCAAAACAAGAAAAAGATATAAGAATAAAAATAGTATGATTCATGAATTAAACAATGTTTTTTAAAAATACAATGTATGTAGCTATCTCATTCTTTCTTATTTAACCCCTTCAGTAATAACACACAGGTGTTTGTATCAGTCGATAATCAGATTTAAAAAGATAAAGTAGGTATTCTCTAAAAATTTCATACATTTTTACTCATTTATCATAGATAGAGCCACTATTGCCAGCAGACATTTATAGCCTCGACAGGGTTATCTTTTAACCAATAATGATTCATGGTCCCATTTGAATTTGATTTCTTATTTCAAATTTTAATTTGACATATAATTGATATTTTGTTTTGACACATTCTCAAAATCATTGTCCAGGTTTGGTGGCCTGATAGTGACAATTTCATTCACTGATAGTAATTTAGACTGAACAAGCTCGCTCGTGATGAGACCCCTTGTCTTTTGATTTTTTATAATCATTTAGCTATTACCCTGTTGTGGTATATTATATTGGTAATATTAGTCTAGATTATTTCTCTATGATCATGATAAACAAACTCATGATGAGACTTATTTTCTTTTGATTCGTACATTATATCTATTTCTTTTTCTTTTTTGAATTATATTTTGAAGAAGAAATTTTATCATATGGAATGAATCATTAGCTCCTTTAAGAGTTATGGATGATAATTATAGAGTTGGTAGATACCTTTTCGTAGATAATCCTTGCTAAGTTAAAAGTTTCCTTTATTGACTCATACATAACATCTATATTTTAGGACATCAAGAGTATTTTCGGAAAGTAAATGTCTTTAGTAAATTTCAAAATATTTCAAAAAAATAAAGTTTATTAAATTCTCATAGTTATAATCATATTTTTACTTTATTTATTTATAGAAGCGAAAGATCAAATAAATTTATCAGAAATTTTAAAACTTTGAATCAACCAAAAATGATGCTATTTTCAACTTTTATTTTCCTAAAGCAAAATAAAATTTAAGGCTTGATTCCTAAGAGAAATATTTTTTAATAATTTTCCATTCATAGGCAAGGAGTCTTTCTTACCTAATAAATCTTGTAATAAAAATGTGGATAAGCCTATTTTTTCTATGATTTGAAATGGACCAAGCCATAATCTTTGGAATTTAGTATTCTTATGTTAAGTCCCTATATTAATAGTGTAGTCCCTTATTATGTTAGTGTAGCCCCCCTTATTGTTATTGTTGTATCCCTGTAACCCCCATATTGTTATCATTGTGCCCCTACATTATTATTGTTAGGTTGGCTAGGGTTACATTGTGGCCCACTAGGATTACATTGTGGCCCCATGGACTCCTATATATAGAAAAGAGGTTTTGTCATTTGTATCATCCAAGAATTATTCATTAATGTAATGTATTGGAGGTTGCCCCCTCGAAGTGTCTTATTTCTAAGGTGTTGATATCTCTTTTCTTCTATTTTTGGAGCTAGTTTCACAACATTTAGTATCAAAGCTTTGGATTCTAGGTTTTCACTGCTCCAAACAGGCCATCGTGGCAATTTCTCTATAAATTTTTTTATACAAAGTTTAAAAAGCTGAAATTTTTAGGGTGCGAAGCCGAAATCCTGAGGAACATTGTCAAAAAATTTTAGATCTTGTTTCGCAATATTTTCGGAGATATGATCTGTAGAATTTAGGTCTTTTTACAGGCTCCTCAATTTAATCTAAACAGGTCATCGTGGCATTTGCACTATAACTTTGTTTCTACGAAGGTTCAGAATATGAAATTTTTAGGGTGCGAAGCTGAAATCCTGAGGAAACGTTTCAAAAACTTTCAGAGCTTGGTTCGCAATATTTTCGGAGATATGATCTGTGGAAGGTAGCGCTTTTTTAGGCTCCTGAATTTCATCTCAAATAGGTGATCGTGGGAAAATATTTATAACTCTCTCTCTGAGCATCGGATTGGAGTGCCATAAAAAGTGGTCGCAAGTACACAGACTATAGTTTCTTTGCTATCAATTTCAGAGCTAAAAGACAAAACAATGACACCTGGCAAGTCGTACAAGTTCTCTCTACTGAACCAGTCCATAATTAGGTCATTGTGGGAGAGTAGACATAAATTTGCCTTGGAGAATCCAAATCAAGTAATAACTGTGGCATTTGAAAGATAATTTAGAAGGAAACCTCAGTGCCCAATTTCAAATATTGAAGAGCCACAATCACAAATATAATCCAATTTCAATATAGAGCTCCTCAAAAGCAAGTAAAAGGTGTGTATTTGTTTTCCGAATTGCATAAGTCTTGTTTGAAGAATCAAGTTTGAAGTGATTCCAAGGGAATATTTTGGAATTTTTATCAGTATTGGGTTGTATAATTCCTCCAAAAAATAATTCCATACCCACTAAGCCCTCAAAAAACTATACTATGACAAATGAAGAGGAAGAATTGCAGTATGAGATATCAAAATTACGGTACCAAGTGCAAAAATTTTTGATCTTACGAAGAGAAACCAAAGATGACATAGATGGTTTAAAAGCAGAAATGGAGGCTAAGTTGGATGGTTTTAAGAATCAAATAATAGCTAATACAGATGATAAATTAGTGGAAGATCACATCGAGCATCAACAACAATTTATCCAACTCTCAAAGGATAACCTAACTTTGGTGCAGAATCTAATGAAACAACAAGAAGATCAACATCACATCGAAAGAAGTTATGAAGCAGTCACAGAAAAAAGAACTCGAAAAGTACGATCAATTTCAGAGTATCTTAGCAAGTGGAATAACTTTCCTATAGAAGATTCCACATGGGAGGATGAGAATTTTATGCAGAAGCATCAAGAAATAATCAAACGTTGAGGACAACACTTGTTTGAAGGAGAGGGGCATGTTAAGTCCCTATATTAATAGTGTAGTCCCTTATTATGTTAGTGTAGCCCCCCTTATTATTATTGTTGTACCCCTGTAACCCCCATATTTTTATTATTGTGTCATTACATTATTATTGTTAGGTCGGCTAGGGTTACATTGTGGCCCACTAGGATTACATTGTGGCCCCATGGACTCCTCTATATAAAAAGGAGGTTTTGTCACTTGTATCATCCAAGAATTATTCATTAGTGTAATGTATTAGAGATTTCCCCCTCGAAATGGCTTATTTCTAAGGCATTGATATCTCCTTTCTTCTATTTTTGGAGCTAGTTTCACAATAGCTTACCTTTTTCCTCATGTGCCTTATCCCATTTCAAAACAAGATCTCTAATATCAAAATATTTTGAACTGTTAGATGTTGTGTCAAAAGAGGCTTTAAATATTTGTTGATGATGAACATGTATATATTTGGATTTTTCTCTCTATTCTTCCATTTTATGAATTTGATCTTGTCTCAGTTGAAGGGAAGACGAAGGATTTTCATCAATAAACTGCACTAAAGAAAATGATGGTATTGTTATATTTGTGGGTAGAACTTATTCTTTCCCATAAACTAACACAAATGGAGAAGTACCTATTGAAGCTTTGTAGGTGATTCTATCTTCCCAAAGAGCAAATAATAATGCTTCATGCCAATTTTTATTATTTTGTTCTATAGTTCCTTTAATTATTCCTATAAGGTTTTTATTTGTAGATTCAGCTAATCCATTAACTTGTGGATAACAGTTAGCCGAGTATTTTAATTTAAAAACTCTTTTCAAAGAAAATTCTATCATGGCATTTCCAGAAAAGTAAGATGCATTGTCAAATATCAAAGCTGATGGGAGGCCAAATCTGGTGATTATGAATTGATCAATAAAATCTATAATATTTTGTGTATTAACCACCTTTAATGGGATAGCTTCTACCCATTTTTTGAAATAATATGTTGCATTTAGAATATACCTATGATGTTTAGAAGAGTTTAGAGTTATTTCACCTATAATATCTAACCCCCATTGTTCGAATGGTTATTGGATATTTACTGGTTGTAGTGTAAATGTTGCTTTCCTTTCTCTTCCTGCTGCAGTTTGACATAATTTTCATTTTCTTGCATATTCATGTTCATCTTTAAATAGAGTTGGCCAATAGTAACTGGCATGTAGTATTTTATGAGCTGTGGTGTTTCCTCCGAAATGACCTCCAGCTGGTCCATCATGTAGTTCCTGCATTACTTTTTCAGCTTTAGTTTTCTCTAAACATCTCAATAATACAGAATCATAATTCTTCCTAAATAACACATCATCTATGAGTTTATATTGATTTTCTTTAAACCTTAGAGCATGTTTCGCTGTGTAATTGAGATATAATGGAGCATATCCATTTTTCAAGAAAAATTTCAAATCAGCATATTGTGACTGAGAATCGTTTAGGCTTACCTCGGACAATTGTATTTAATTTGATTAATATTCTTCTGTTGGTAAATGAGAGGCTCCAGTTAACAATTTTAGTAGGATGTATCTCTACATCATATTCTTGAAGTGCGGTAACCAAATTTTCTCTCTTCTCTCCTACTTCTCGTTGGATTAATAATTGCTTTACTGTTGAGTAAGGTACTATTATTTTAGTATGTGTTTTTAGAAGAAAAGGTCTAAAATGTTTCAAGGCTTTAAACACAGCAAAAGCTAGTTTTTCCACAGCTGAATAATTGAACTCAACACCTTGAAGATTAGAACTGAAAAATGAATTTCATGCTTCAATGTTTTGATAATTTAGCTGTGTCAAAATTGCTATGTATGATGTATCAGAAGAGAATGTGGGTAATACAAATGGCTTAAGAAAATTAGGAATTTTTAAAGAAGGAGCTTCAATGATAGCTTTCTTATTCAACTCAGAATTTCTCTCATCATTTCCACATTTCAAAATTGAATTTTTCTTGATCATTGATTGCAGGGGTAAGATAATTTGGGAAAAATCAGGAACAAACCTTTTACAAAATTAATTTTTCCTAAAAATGATTGCATCATTTTTTTATTGTGTGGTAGAGGAATGTTTTAGATTTCATAAATCCTATCGGGGTCAATATGGATTCCTTTTTTGGAGACAATGAACCCTAATAATTTACCTTATGATAAGGTGAAATAACATTTTTTAGGATTCAAGGAAATGCCGAATTTTCTACATCTTTCAAAAATATGTTTTAGGTGATTAACATGATTGTTTCTATGCTTAGAATAGACAGTAATGTCATCTAAGTATATAGCAACTGAGCTATTGATTAGTCCTCTGCAAGCTATATCCATAGCACGTTGAAATGTAGCACCAACATTAATCAAACCAAATGGAATTTTTTCGTATGCGTATGTTCTCGACTTTGTTCCGAATATTGTCTTTAATATATCATCCGGATGTACCATAATATGATTCTATCCTGAAAATCCATCGAGAAAAGACATCAATTCAGATCCTGCAACTGACTATAATATCTATTCCATGGTAGGCAAGGGAAAATTATCCTTTTGGAAAGCTTTATTCAAATTTCTAAAGTCTATGCAAATCCTAATGTCTCCATTCTTCTTTCTAACAATGACCATGTTTGACACCCATTTCGAATGTCTAACAGGAAAAATAATTTTGGCTTTGAGCATTTTATTTAATTCAGATTTAATTTGACTTTCTATGTTTGGGTGGATCTTTCTAATTTTTTGTTGAATGGGCTTGTCATCTAAGATCATAGGTATAGTATGCTGAATTATAGAAGTATCATATGTCTTGAGATCTGAATAATCCCATGCAAATATATTTTTATATGTTTTCAACAACTTAATGAATCACATCCTTTCTTCAGGTTTTAAACCGAGACCTAGGTTATATTTTTGAGGTTTTTCTAGTGTACCAAAATTAATCAATTCAAATTTCAAAGTAGAACTTTGGGTTTTCGAATTGGTAATATTCTTAAACCTATCTTTCAAATCATAGAGATATTCCATTTTGACTACAGATTTGGGAATTAGATTAGCATTTTGTTTATCTTCAATCTATAATTCATGTTCATGTTCCTCTATGATTTAACCTTTATAAGATCCATCTGATGTAAGAAAGTCTACTATGTCTATATCATTATTAAATACTCTCCAATTTCTTTCGTTGTGAGGAATGGAATATGAACATATAGTTGCAGGCTAAAAATGAAAATGCAAATCGACTCAAATCTGGAGCTCATATGATGCTAATATTTAGATCTAGCCAATGTGATGGATTCCCAGGATAACCCAGCAAGGATTTTCCAGATCTACAACTTTGGAAAATCACCTTCCTAGGATTTGATCCTTGATCTGCTGGGAAATACAGATATGAAGCTAGATCTGTCAAATAGATGGCTGAAGTATGTTGCAAGATCAGATATAAGCTTGAAGGGCAGATCCCTTCTTCATATCTACAAGCTAGAAGCTCTAGATCTAGCTCCTCAATCCTCCAATAATGATTGCAGTTGCTGCAACACACCTACCAATAGAAACTGCACTGTGAGGGAAAGAGAGGCCTTCTGCCTGCTGAAAAATTCTGAATAAACTCCAGGCTAATGGAAATAATGATGGAAATGTGAGGGGATGATCCCTCATAGGATTACTATCTGAAATGCTAGTAATTTTCTTCCTCATTTTAAATCTGCAAAATGAACAACGTAATTCCTGAAGGTAATACTGCTGCTAAGAGGTCAATAACTTTTGGCCTGATTCTAGATCTGCAATGAAGCTTTGGGAAGTTTATATATAAGCCCAAGGTGATAGGAATAAACCCTCACAAGTTCTCTAGCTGAAGTACTGAAGACAACTTCCTCCTTCCAAATTGATCTTCAGAAATCTGCAATTTCTGAATATGGATGTTCTGCAGAAAGTAGGAAAATAGATGTGGCACTTAATTCCTGATGTAGAATGAATTAAAATAATCCTTCTAGAGCTTCTCTAAGAAAGAGGTGGGATTCCCAACCAGGAACACCTTGTGCTAAACAACACTTGCAATCTCTGGTAAACAACCCGAGAAAGCAATGGAATGTCACATGACAATTCCAGATCTGAAAAGATCTTTACATTAAGAATAATCATCATGCCTTCATCCTTGACTTCATATTATTTATATAATATTTGAGACTTCCCATGCCTTGGCCCTCATCTAGACTACACAGTGCATGTGGACAAGATCCTCCAAGTTTGACTGCGCTATTTGACCAAATCAACCATCATGTCTAGGTGCAATGAACACCCTCTCCATCAAGTGTGCTTCGTTTGCACAACATCCTCCATCACTTTATCATGAATGTCCCATAATATTTTGTTTGAAATCTTCAAGATCTTAGTTGACTGAATCAGCCCTCTTTTTGATCTGTTCAAGATCTTAGTTGACTGTGTCAACCTCCATGATCTATCTCATTAATGAGACAGGTTCTCCAATTTCATTCACATTAGTAGCTGCTCAACTACCTCATTATGTTGATATAGGCTTAATTAATCCACATTCACACAAAAAAGTGGATATTTATTCATATTCAGGATTGTGGGTCCTTCCGCCCTTTTATTTACTTAATCCATTAAGAAAATCAAGGACTCTAATATTCCAAATATGATGTGGAAATTTTGGAATATTACAGTTTCCCCCCCCCCGAAAAAATGTTTCTTGTCCTCAAGAAACTCCGAAAGTAGATGCAAGGCCATCTATTCCCCTCCAAATATCATCCACATAAGGAAGGCTTCCTCCATTTTCTGTAATGTGTTATGTATGTTTGGTTCCAAAGTTGTCTCTCAAAAACATATAGAATGACCTCTAACTGTATGGTTAGATGTCCTCCTTCCATCATGAAGCACCAAGTGGCAACCACATGAGTTCCAACTTCATCATTAATACATGAGATACATAAAATAAAGTAGTTGTTTCCACAAAGGAAAAGATCCATCTCACAATACATCTCTTCATCCCATGTTTTATGAATTTGATTAAGCTTTGGCATGCTCTCTTCCTTATCCCTGTTGGCCTTGTTCGATCCAAGAATTATTTCAAAATTATGCAAAAGAAGAAGGGAAGGATTTATATGGGTATACAAAAATGTAAAGCCATAGTCTCCTAATAGTAACCACCAGAGTAATTAGGCTTTGCCGCCATCCTCCATCTCCTCTATGTAAGATGGATAAGCCAAACTCCCCTAAAAGAAACCAAAGCAACAAGAGATCTTGCTACTTCCTCTCCTCCTCATGTGCATCATGAAGAAAAAACATAATAATGAACATATGGAATGTCACATCATCCCAATACAAAGAAACATCATCAGTGCACATCATGAGAGCATCATGCCAAGATTTACCCAATACAAAACACATAGAAAAAGGAGATGTCATGTGGTGGCCAATCTCTCTCAAGTGAAACCAAAATGAACATACCTTATTTTTCTCCATTCTATCATTGATACACAAGGCATGAATCAGAAAAATATGGGCTATTGGGTGGTAACCATACTCACCCAAGAGAAACTAGTGCATCCATGCCTCCTTCTTCATCTCATAAGTGTTCCTCAAGGCATGGATCAAAGAAATAGGAGCCTTTGGGAAGTGAAAAGAACCTCCCAAGGGAAACCAACGTAACCAAGCTTGCTGGCCCATGTCATACATCTGAAAGTGGTCATGCAACCCCTTGCGTATCATCCTCACCCACTCACCCCAGTATGGAATATGAGTGATATGCTGCATAATCATGGTATCCTCCCTTTGTAGAATACCATCTTCCCAAAATTGATGAATAACTTTTCACTTCATGAAATTTTGAAGTGCACCTCCAATGAGATCTCTTAATGAGACCTTCTTCTCATTCATGGTCTTCCAAAACAATGAGGTTTTGGCTCTGCTGTAGGTAGAAGTCTCTCTTTGAGCTGTGAGATGCTCATTGAGAAAGGGTCATCTATAAAGGAGAAAAGGTTTCTCATCTTGAGATGTATACCATTTATCATCTTTACCTCCATTTCTTCATGTGTGAAGCTACCTTCAGAATGCTCCAAGAATAATGGGACCTCCTCATCTTCATAGATACTAAGTGACAATTTTGTAGATCTGCAAGGTAATAAATAAAATATCTAAAAGAAAGGTACAATACTAATCTCATGACCAGTCATTGTACAAAGGATTATGCTCATCCCTCCTTCTGAAACTCTACACTTCAACTCAAGAGGTTAAATGTAGTCCATCCATGACAATCTGGGATAGCTTTTCATCTCATCCTTGATTAGATCAAGGGTCCTCTACGCTATGATATATTGCTACTTCAAATCAGTATTTGGATCTAAACCTTGGTCATCCATTGGCCCTGATGGCATGTCCCCATAAGTTTCAATAAGATCTACTGAAACAATAGGTGATGAATGTGTATGCATACCTTGGATCAATTGATATGTGGGAACATCTTGACAGAACACAAGAGTCCCTCCAACCGAGAAAATGGTGTTTCCAACTACCTGGTAAGAGAGATGGATGCTCTTCTTCAAATGTACCAGCGCTGGAATCTTTCCCCTCCTTATCATGTATCTCCTGAATCATGCATGGGACTCTATGTGTCCAGAGTTCAATACTATCTTACAAAGTTGCAAGTGTCGCTTCTCTGGATGCAAGTACTTCTGCAATTGGTGGTGAATGTAGTGACTTCTTGTCCAGAGTGACAAGATTGACATCCTCCTCCTTAGGAAATGTCACTTTGTGACATATCTCTAGTTTTCTCCCATCAAATTCCTTCCTCAACTTGTGAAAAAAATATGATAATTTAGTCACCTTTTCATGCTCCATGTGACCAAACCACCAATCATTGGCTTCATCTAAAAGATGAAGTGCTGCAATTTGAACAACCTCTTCTTCAGCTATAGGAAGTAGTCTGAAAAATGCATCTAACTCTCTCCTCCAAGCCCTAACATTTCTTGAGGAGGATCCATCAAATGTAGGAAAATAGAATCTATTATGCCTCTTCCTTCAATAGCTACTGTAGGATCCTCTTTCTTCTTTGATTTTGAAGAATTGTTGGAGATTTAGCTTCTCCTTGAATGCTCTAGATTGTGCTTTGTACTCTTCAAGATATAGACTGAGAGTCTCATGAATCTCAAGTTCATTCCTTCCTTCATTTCTACACCTTTCACCTTCTTCAAAGAAAGTGGGCATAGTGGATCTATGAGGAGATCTAGGATTCTCTGGTTTTCTTCTTTGCTGATAGGAAGTTTTTGGACCTTCCTCATCATTTCTTCTTCTTGGATCTTATTTCTACCTTTCCTCTTTCATTTGATTAACCTCCTTGGGGATATCTTACATAGATCTACAGAAATGAGTGGTAGAATTTTCTTCCTCCATGATAGATCTCATCTATCTGCTTCTTCTTTAGATGCAAAAGATGAAGTGCCCACAAGCTGAACCAAAGATTATGCTCTGATACAACTGTAATATCACAAAAGGGAGAATTCAGTAATACTAAAACACAATATAAGAACTGAAACAAAGTAAACAATAAATCTTAAGACAACATCAGAATTTACAGAGAATTTGAGCCATTTTATTATATGGATATGTTTCAGTTACACAATGTACAAGAAAATGAGTAGATATAGCCAAAAAGATGGTCTAGAATCACCCAGAAAACATGCTACATTAGGTACAACATAACTGGAGAGGCACCGAAGAAAATAATACGATGTCCCTTCAACGGAATATGAACATATAGTTGCAGGCTGAAAAGGAAAATGAAGATCTAGTCAAATCAGGGGTTCAGATGATGCCAAGGTTCAAGATCTGGCCAATGTGATGGATTCCCAAGATAACCCAAAAAGGATTTTCCAGATCTACAACTTTGGAAAATCACCTCCCTAGGATTTTGTTAGTATGGATTCTTTGTCGAAGTGTACGAAAAAGACCCACTTTAGCTACGCATAACTAATAGCCCTAACAACAATAATGGCTGCAAAACATCTTCAGATCTGCAATTAGTAGTTAAAGTGCTGCAACAAAGAGATCTATAAATGGAAAGATATTAAGCAGTAAAGTAAAGAGTTTGCTCCATGCATCCAACAGACAAGACAAGAACACGATTTTTGAATGAATTTTTATATTACAGGGCACCTGGGAGGAAACAAGAAGGTGTATCCGGATCTCCTCAATGGGATGGGTTCTTTGTAGTCCTCAGCACTTCAGATCTAAGCTTTCTCTCTCTTGTAGATGTAGAAAACCCAATGTAGAAGGTAGAGCTCAATGGGAGCAAAATGACAGAAATGAGACCAAGTGTATAGATCCAGAGTGATCTAATATGCAACAAAAGGTGAAGAATGATGGGGAAAACCCTCCTATTTATAACAAAATATTGGGTCCTTCTAGATCTTGGTTCATGATTAAAATAATGTTAATCACATCTAGATCCACCTCTATGGAATATTTTATTATTATTTGTTGGAGGGAAAGGGTGTTTGACTTGGGTCAAATCCATTGATTAGTGAAAAATAAATAAATAAATGATTTATTTATCTTTTTAAGGAAGTGGTTGGGATATAATCAAGTAAATAATGATTTATTTGATTAATGGTGGTTGATTTGGTCATATTTAACAAGGAATATTATTAAATAATTATTCCTAGAAAATAATAAGATAACTATGGGTTTATCTCATTAATTTCTTTATTTTTGGGTTAAACATGACTGGGAATAATAATTAAATTATGGTTTAATTAATTATTCCTTTTGGGGTTTCCTAATTAACATAGTGAGAGCAGTTTTACTGGGGGTAAAACTGGTCTTACATGGTGTACTTGAGTCCATCTAATGATGAAGAGTTAGATGACCAAAAAATGGTGTAACAGATTGCCCCCCAGCGTGCGAGTGTCAGGAGCAAATCGTATGACCGAAGTACGTTGTAAGAAAACAATCACTAGACAACAAAAGGGTATGTCAGAGAGAGAAATATGAGGTAGATAGTGTGCTGAAGGTCTAGACCCTGAGGAGACGAGACTCGCAGGTGCAACAAGTCTCTGTTATGAGAGGGTACCTGTGCTGAAGGCGGCGGGGGAGGCATACCTATGCCCGCCGTGACAAAGTACAAAAGAATAGTGTGTCCAGTAAACAAGGGACCGAACCATAGAGTACAGCTGGCATAATCAAGAGCCAGATAAAAATACAATGAAGAGTCTCACATACATGCTGTGCCTGGGATAACAGCCAGGACTAGTACAATATCATCTGAGTACATGAGATAAATACAACCCAAATGCCCCCTGTAAATGGGGAAGGGCTCACAAGATCTGACTGATACATGCAAATCATAGAGGTGCGGCAAGTGGCTAAGGCCAACATCATCAAAATCTGGAGCGGCATCAAAGGCTGCAATGAAGAGGTCATCCGGGCATGTGGGGGGCTACCTGCAGGGCCACCCCCTCATGAGGGCTGAGACATCTCACACACGTCCGGGAATCATCAAGAGCTGCTGCTGGGTCACTGGACTGTCCAGTATACGAATCTCGATCATGCTGAAAGGAGCTGGAGAAGCAATCAAGTCAAAGGGAGGTAAGAAATCCCCCTGCCTGATCCGAGGCACCGAACAAAAATGGAAGCTGGAACCAAGGTACGCCGCCCTCTAGACCTTGCTTCTGGAATAAATGTGCTGAGGTCGATAGAAGGAGGTCCGCCTTAGGTGAGGTAATGAGAGATCCTCAACTAAGGCGCGAGAGAAGAGCAATAGAGCGACGGACAGACTGACACTAATGATGATGGTGGAAATGGGAAGGATGGAGTGGCGAATGGACGACTTCCCTCGTGAGAGCATAAAGGGCATGAATGACATGGCAGCGACTGACACAATATCAAAAGGGACAGGGGACAGTGGGGCTGAAGGTCATGAGATGCGACACAAGAGAGGAACCAAGCAAAAAAGAATGGAGGGCTATAGTATGGTGTAAAAGGATGCAGGATAGACTCCATGAATGCAATGATGACTCAACTCGGATGCTCTAAGCAAGGGCGACTAGATAGTGCTGCCACACAACAAAGGCCCCAATGGGGGGTCATAGAAGCATGAGTACAAGGTGGGTACTCATGACGAAAATCAACACGAACATGGACAAGTAAGGGGGCGATATGGTGCCCCGAGTACAAGTGTCGTAAGTGAGGAAATTCGATTTTAAGGAGCGGTGAAGTGATCCTTCGTGGAAAAATGTGTCCGGGTGAAGTATCAAATCACCAAAAACTAAGGAAAACCCATTTGAGAGCTCGGTGAGATCTATCCAGCAGTGCTGACGGTTTGTCGAACGGGGCTACGGTGTGGTCGCAGCAGTCGAAAGAAGAAACAGGGGTTCTCTTTTAATGAGGCGGTTTTCCCTCCAAAATCATTCATTTGCTATTGTTGCTGTGGTGAATGTGGAGAGGAGAGAAGGCCCTAAATCTTGCGGCGAACGTAGCGGACAAACCGACCGTTGGATTCGAGATTTGTCGGTTGGAGGCGAGAGGCCTAACCTTGCTCTTGCATTTTGATGGGTTACATTTGCAGTTGAGGGCCCAAAACCCCCAGAAACAGCCCCTCCTTCATCTCTATGGCCGGGTCGCACTTTTTTGGGGCAAAAAGTACGACCCAGGACGCAGGTATTAGGGCAACAAGTGCGACCTGGTCCAAAAAATGGCAGAAAACTGCGGCCTGGGAGATGAGGGGGGTTTGGTGCTGTTTGATGGCTGGGAGTTGGGTTGTGGTGTGTGGTTATGGTGTTCCCGATCTGTACCCTGACAAAAAGAATGTGGTTGTGCAGGTATGGCAGAGTTGCAGGTCAACTGGAGAGAGAGGGATCTGGGAACACTTCGGACAGAGATCCAGGTGGATCGGGGCGTTCGTCGTGTAGTGGCCAGATATAGGGGCATATGGTGCCCTCTCGGATGTGTGTAGGGGCAAGTGGTGCCCCCTAGAATGTATGGGGGGGCATATGGTGCCCCCAGTTTTTTGGAACATGCTATGGGCATGTCGTAAGTATATGTATGGGGGGGCGTATGATGCCCCCAGTGATGTATGTAGGGGTAGGTGGTCTGAAGTGATATGGGACTCTAGAGGGTCTTCTAAATGTGGAAGAATACGGGGTCTAGAGTCAACACGACCGGATACACTAGGAGAGTGGTGGAGAATGGCTTCTCTTGGTCTCTCAAATGTGGGTGCCCCCTTACCCAAACATTGGGTTTCGATGTAATGACCACAAGGTGGATGTGGTGTGGACGCATGGGTTCGATGTAAGGGGGAATAGATGAAGTCAGGGGTGGGAATTTCTTCCATAATGTTGTCATCGTGATAGAAGATTGGGTGACTGGTGGAAGAAGAACTACCTGACGTGGTGAAGTGGCCTGAATCATCATCATGAGAAGAGAGGTTCACATGCGTATCGTCACAATGGGTGACCGAAGAGTAAGTAGATACCGGATCTACCGATGTTGAGCCCAAGATGCCCGCTGAAGGAAGGTCAAGTGAAACAACAGGGGAGGATTCAGATGGAATGTTCCCCAATGGTCTCATGGATGATGACAGGTACAAAATGGTGACGGAGGGCTCCGTTGGCTTAAAAGCGGGAGGCGGAATGTGAATGTCCTCTGGTCCGATCGAAGCGGCCTTGAACTGGCGGTACAAGTCTAAGGAGGAACGGTACTCGGCAAGGCGGGGACAGAGGTGGGTGTAATGGCCGTGAAAATCGCACAAGGCACAAGGGTGGTTTGTGCGCAAGTGTTTGAGTTTTGGGAGGGAGTCGGGGATAGTGACATGTACTTCTGGGAGATCAGAGTCGGGGAATGTCTCGGTGACCAGAAGCTTGAGGTGGGGCAATTCAGGACACATGTGAGTGGCATGACCGACGACATCACACAAAGCGCATCGAATGGCGGGCTTTGGTGGTCGTGGGGGGGTAATGGATGTCGGGGGGGCCGGATCGTGAGGGGTTGCCCCCCTTCGGGCTTTGCCTGTCTTCCCGGGAGCCGTCACAACAGGAGAAGGGTCCTGTGGAGGTGCTGGGGGCACAGTGGCTATGGAGGAAGCGAGGGGGACCGGTTGAACCGGTGTCAAAGCCATGTAAGGTTTGGGGTGACCGGGGGGGGTGGCGGCTGGGGGGTCAAGGTACCAAACCGGAATACCCAAGGTCAAGTTAGGGAGAGAGAGGGTGGCCATGACGGGGACAGAATATACTCCGGGAGGGGGAGCCAAGAAGGGGATCTGTCCAGCAGGGTAGTGACCGGGAGGTACGGCTCCAAGATGGTTAAGGCTGGGGGGGACCGAGCCTGGAGGATAAAGAGGTTCGGGGATACCAGCTGTAGGGGGAGGGCCGGAAGGAGGAGGTCCGGCTGGCGGAGATGAATGGCTAGGAGCGGGTTGCGGAGGGCGGGGGGAGGGTGCGGACTAGCCGAGGCAGGCCGTTTATGGGCAGCCTGAGACGATTGCATCATGCAAATATTCGACAAGCTGGGATCCGTAATAGGAGGGGGGGGAAGGTGAGGAAAAGTACCAAGCATGGTGGAATCTTTATAAACGCCGGGGGAGACACTGGTCAAGGAATCGACGGTTTGCTTGTTGGCTACAGAAGAGATGGTCGTCTCGGAGGAGGACGGAGACGGCGGCTCATGATACGATAGCTGGTCAATGGTGACTATCTTCCCATTATGTGGAAAAGACATCTTGCGGAAGACCGCGGATGGGACAGCGGACATGGCATAGGTGTAGCTTCGCCCCAATAGAATGTTGTAGTCTAGAGGGGCGTCAATGACTTCGACATCAACGCAAACAGTCTTACCGGCGAGGGTGATGGGACAGTTACGAAACAGGCCAATAGGCTGGGAGGCATGACCATCCCACGCTCAAAGGGTGATCGTGGAAGGGGCCAGCTCAGGGGATCCGAGTTGCTTCCAAACCGAAGCGGACATCACACAGGTGGATGCCCCCTCATCAATTATACACCGGGATACAGTGGCGTTCCGGATTTTGACTGGGATTTGGAAAGCAACGGAAGGAGGAAGAGGAGGGTGGTCTGATTGAGTGGCATCGAAAACAATCATTTGGTCATCAGCAGGATCAACAGCGCCCACGGCAGATAGTAGAGCCTTCCGTTGGGAAGGGCACGACTGGAGGAGTTCCAGTGTGGAAATGGCAGCGGGGGATTGTGCCAAATCATCGACTATACTGTACGATTGGGCGGCTCGACCAGAAGCAGCATTTCGGCGTAATGGACCCTTTGGAATCTTTGGGTGGACCTCAACTTTGGGTTGAGGGATGTGTAAGGGGCCACTGGGTGTCGAAAGAGGCTCTGTAGAACCTGAAGATGGAGGCTCGGGAGCAGACTGAGCAGGAGGCTTGGGGTACTGGCAAGACCGAGTTTGAAGGTGAAGGTCGACGAAAGGGGACGAATCGGAGCGCATCATAAGGATCTGGTAGTCAGAGGAACCAGAAATGGACGAGGGTGTGGCTGCATGGCTGTCGGGGGGTTGGGTAGCCACGAATCCCTGTTGAGGGAAAGGATCATTGAACACAGCTGGCGGGGTGGTGGCCACATTAGGAGGAGTGTGAGGGGAGACGTGTTGTCCGCGCAATGTGGCTTGAGACTCCCACATCTGTCGCATCTGGGGTAAGAGAGGACAATCGTGAGTGTAGTGACCGTAATCACTGCAACACGAACAGGGCTTGTTTGTGCGAAGCGGCCTGTCCGGCCTGGGCGGGATGCCCTGAGGCTAGTTGCTAGTGTTAGGGTCCATACCAGAATTGGGTCCTCGGTTACCGGGGGCAGATGGGTTCTGGTTGCCTCTCCGCCTTCTTTGAGAAGAAGGGGGAATAAACGCACCATGCTGTGCAAATACTTGCCCTGGAGGGGGTTGTAAGGGCTGTTGCAGGTGGTGAGGAGGCAAGGGAGGCGGAAGCGCATATGCTGGAGGAGTTGGCGCACCAGGCTGCGGATAAAAGTAAGGGTTGGGTTGGGCGGCATTGAGGTAAGCAGGAGGTTGGGCAAAAGGAGGAGGCATGCCGTATCCTGGATACATGTTGCCGGGAGGGGGCAGAGTGCTAGAGGTGCTGGCCCCTTCCTGAGGGAGGCCATGGCTCATAGGAGGGTGAGCAGAGGGGTGGGAAAGAGATCCAACAATACCGTCGGCGGAATGAGATGCCCCCGGGGCGTTAGCGCCACCGGGCCTGGGGATGTCAGGGAGAACGGTATAAACATAACCAGATTGAGCGTAGATCAGGTCATATTTTAAAGCTATTTGGAGGGCGGCTTCTTCAGATTGAGGAAAGTGAGAGGCGACATCTTTTCCGATGGGAGATGGGAGGGTGCGAAGGAACCGGTCCATGTAAACCCGATCTTCAAAGGGAGGGGCTCGACATAAGCTCCGTCTTCGTCGCCATTCCTGAACATGGGCAGAAAGGCGTGTGGAAGAGGATTGCTTAAATGAAGTCAGGAGCTCCGTACCAGTGTCGTATCGGAGAGGGAGCTGGAAGTACGACAAGAAGGCTTGGGCAAGAGTCTTGAACGTGGTATGGGAGGAAGTGGCCTGTTCGACATACCATTTAGAAGCTTCGCCGGTAAGCGTGCGTTGGAACAAACGAAGACGGATGGAGTCATCGGTAATTGAGTTGGAGGAACACCACATGTGGAAAGACCGGACGTGATTGGTTGGGTCTTCGCCATTAAGGCCCTCGAACTTAGGGATATCAGAGGGTAACTTGGTGGGCATAGTGGGCCAGGTAGCATTGTGGTGAATGGGGTCGTTAATCAACTGATGGAAATCGGGGAGGCTGAGGCCTGCAATGTACGGCAGCACAGGGGTGGCCGGAGTAGTGGGTGTGACGGTTCCGCTAGAAGTAGGGCCGGTATTGGGGCCGCTAGCATTAGGCCCTGATCCAGACATGGTGAAAGTAAAAGGGGGAGAACCGGGAGGAGAAGGGGGACCTGAGGAATCAGGAGAGGAGTCGGAGTGCGGACTCGAAGGTGGACTGGCTCGACGACGACGGTGCGGAGCAGGTCGATCAACCGGGAACTGAGGATGAAGGCCAAGAAGTCTCGGGGAAAGGCGCCTTGGGGGCGCAATGATGACAG
This sequence comes from Pinus albicaulis, assembly GCA_034641835.2. Lineage (NCBI taxonomy): Eukaryota > Viridiplantae > Streptophyta > Pinopsida > Pinales > Pinaceae > Pinus > Pinus albicaulis. The sequence goes on along the minus strand of JAXQQM020063660.1, from coordinate 27,078 downwards.
GAAGAAGGAAACCGACAAGGGCAGAAAGGGGCAAAATCAAGAAGGTCAAGGGCAGATAAGGTGCAGTGACGATTGATTTTAGAGTCTTTGCCAGGCGGTGTAAACCAGGCGCTTCTTCACTTAAGGTCGGTGTGTGGTGTGCGTTAATTTTAATTTTTAAACCCTTTCCGTTGTTGAGAGCAAAAAAGTGTGCAACGTAGCTGAAAATAAACCTACAGAGAACAGAATAAAAATGCTGAAATAACAGAAAAATAACAGCTACATATGCATCTATCAAACCCAAGAAAGTGGGTCTCTCAAAACTATGCGGAAAAGAAAGGGAAAAACTATGGAAACACACACAAACGAAGCTCAACAGATCTAGGGTCAAAGGGGACAGAGATCCGGAGGATAAAGCTGCAGATAAGGGGTGCAGATCACAGCCAAGAGACAGGGGCAAGGTGGCTGGAAAAAAAGGGAAATCAGCAAAAAGCCGGGAGGGGCAAGGCAGAGGCCTTTAGGGGAGGTCCAAACAAAACGACGAGAGGTGATTTGAAAGGAAAAGAGGCTGATTTCGATGGATCTGGAAGTGAGGTCACAGATCTGGAAAAAGAAAGGGGGCGGCGGCTACGGCAAGCCCGAGTGACAAGTGGAAACTCTTCCACAAAAAAGTGGAGGGTACTAAAACCCTAAGGGGTACAGGTTCCATGTGAGATGATAAAACGAGATCAGATCTTGGTCGAAATGAAATTTTGAGGCAGTGAGAAAACCACAGCGAGCTGCGGCGGGACGAGAAAAATTACAGAAAAAATGCTGGAAAAAAGGCAGGTCGCAGGTTCTGACCTGATTTTGGTTGAGGTCGCAGGTTACAGGCTGAAAAGTGCGTCCAGGTCGCTGGTTTTGGGCCAAAAGGTGCGACCCCCCCGTTCCGGCTGTTTCGGCGGCAGATTTTCTGAAAAATTGCCGTCTCAGGTGCGGCTGGTGTCGCTTACCTGCGCAATAGGGCCAGAAACACACGGAAGTTAGAAATTTTAGGTTTTAGGGTTTTATGTGAGAAAAATGACATGAAAAGAGAAAAACTAAGCAGCTAAAAAAGAAGCCCTAGGGCCTGAAGTAGCTGGATATGCAGGAATATGAAAAACGACAGCGGTCGTAATTTAAAACCCGTGTGGAGTCGCCATTTGTTAGTATGGATTCTTTGTCGAAGTGTACGAAAAAGAACCACTTTAGCTACGCATAACTAATAGCCCTAACAACAATAATGGCTGCAAAACATCTTCAGATCTGCAATTAGTAGTTAAAGTGCTCAGTCAATTGAGTGAGTTTCAGTTGTGATAGATAATGTAAAAATAAAATAATTTCTTTATATTTTTTAAAGTTTTAGTATAATTAGGTTTTAAATTAGCTGTCAAATTTCAAGATTTTGAGTATTTTACTAGATTTTGATGGTGTTGAATTTATTTTCATTATCAAAAATATGATCCAAACATTTCTACTTCTAGATTTTTGAAAAAACAAATTATCTCATTTTAAAAAATTCATTTTAAATAATAAAAAATCACAATTAAATGATATAGTGTCTTTTACACTTGGACAAATGATTCATGCACATTACATTTTCCTTTCTTTGTTGGTGAAACAGTAAGGGGTTGAATTAACCCTTTTATTTCCTTCTCACGAATTTTTCACATGGATGAAGGTTAGTTTTGGTTTTTTTTTTTAACATTACTCTAGTCTAAAGAACCCTCAAATTAATCTAGAGAATAATGGAAATTTTGGTAAGGTTATGACAAAATCTAATAGAAATTTTTGAAAATCTGAGATAACTTCATAAAACAATGTAGTTTTTGAAAAATACATTAGGGGATTTAGGCAAGAAATCTGTCATCCAGGGGAACTTGTGGTCTCAGTACACAACACCTTTTAGTTTGAGATGTGATGGAGAATCTAAAGATTAAAAAAAAAAATATTTAATTTTTTTAAAGCTAATTTTAAATAGTGAAAAACTAGAATTAAATTGTAGTAAAAAATGTCAAAATATTTGAAAAAATTAATCTAAAATCAAATCTTATAAAAAAAATTGCATTTCAACAAAAAGTTTTTTTCTTTTTGTAAGTTTAGCAGATCCTTCCTATTTTCTATTAATAAAAAAAGAGATACATATAACAAAACTTGATGGTCTCAACCTGCCCGCAGGAAACCAGGTCTGTTGGCCACCTGAAAGTGTTGTAGGCCAACCGGTATTGAAAAAGTTTAAACTCTCTACTATCAACTATGTCCATTTTACTATCTCTTACATACAATAACTTTAAAAAGTAAATGCTATCCGAAGTTCACAAAATAAAATAAAAAAGAGAAAAGAAAATCTTAATCATCCGAAGACTCGAATCATGTCGGGTCCTTAACACTAGAACCGGGCATGTCCACCTGGTGCATGCTTTGCGGTTGTCGATCTATTCAGACTAGAAGAACATTGTCATGGTGCTGTGCAAGGCGAATTTCTTGAATGTCTCTCTTTATCTCATTTAAAATGGAGGTAGCTTGTGGGTCTCCTCCAATTTCCTAGATGATCATCATTGTCTTGGCCAGTACACATTTTAGCGTCCGATATGTATGGATAGACTGATGGAATAAGCACAGTTTGCTTCTTGAGTTACCGGGGTCCTTTAAAAATTCCATTGCCTCCTCCTGTATTTCCCCTTCCTCCTTAGCGTTGCAGTCTTGCTCCTACCAGTGGAGTAGGCATCAAAAAGGTTTTCCATAACCTATTTTCCTGAATTCCTCCCTCTCTTTCTAGGTCCCACCATAGGCTAGCTTTGTTTCTGTTGCCTTTTGCATTTTGCCTCCTTTTTTGATGTCTATCCTTTAACCATATTGGCATGCAGTACATACCGTTGGATTTGGATTAACTAACAGTGTTGTTGCAGGTCTGTGACTAGTGATAGAGTAACACATGTATAGAAATTAAAGATACCTGTATATTGCAACAAAGCGTCAATAATTTTTTTATAGAAACAACAGTGAAAAAGACCCGGACTGTCAGGAGTGACATCCTCGTAAGTAGCAGAGAAATGCACGTCAACATTCCTCCTTCTCATCATCGAACTATTTAGAAAGGTGGCAACATGAACATACTTATTCGGGCACGACCGAGAATGCATGGCGAGAAGTAATCCTTTCGCCTTCTACATTTTAACAGTCGGAGACCAAAGATTTCCACTACAAATATTGAAGTTCCTCAACACCCAAAGGTATGAGACCCAACAACGAAACCCCCAATGAACCAGAACTATAACAAAGTAGAGCCTAAACTTCACTAAAGTAAAATAGAGACCCCTTATAGCAGAAATTGAACCCTTAAAAACAGGAATGAGCCCTATAATCGCAGGGATAAACCTCCTTAAAACAAAAAAGTGACCCCCAGAGACAGAATTGGCAGCCCTCAACCCCAACAAGATACTAGCAAGATCTCCCACATAAGTCCAAAGAGAAGGAAAAGTATTAGAATAATAAGAGTCAGGATTCCCCACATTACTTAAATACTGAGCGAATGCAACTCCGAATAGACAATTGAACTGAGCATTGTTGGCAGGGTGGTCATCCAAAGACATGTAGTGTAATTCATACGCTTGGGAAGACGAAGCACTGGTGTTGCATACAGAGTGGGGGATAGAATGCATGGTATAGGGAGGCTCCAAAGCAGAACAATCAGAGTTCACCCGAGACCGAGCCATACATAAAACGAAAACAAAAAGTTATTATTTTTAATGAAAATGGAAATAAACTAGCAATTTCCCCTAAAGGTGCAAAGGTACATCGAAGGAATAGAAGATTTGGGAAGATCATCTAGCCACAAACATAACCCGTTGTTGAATGCATGTGCTCACAACCTACACTTGAACACAACGTGTTGATAGATTGAACACAATGTGTTGACAGACTCTTGCTTAGGTGTTTCATGCCGACTATTTGTATTTTCTCCTCCACATGGTGCCACCAGTCTCATATTTTCGATAGGGCAGGAGATTGATCTTCGTCGAGGTCCTAAAGCCCAACAACTCGTTCCCATGTTGCACAATGGGTCTCAGGTAGGGACCACTAAAATCATCCTAATTGTCAACTATATTACATTGAAAGATATAATGTTTTAGTTTACAGTTAAATGCCTATGCCATGGGGACTTCACTGCAGAAGCGATGCCATAGCACGTGGGTTCATATTGGGGGATATATAATGAGGAAAAATTAGCATAATTTATTGGGGGATATATAGGAGATAAAGGGTTTTTATATTGGCATGTATAAAAAACAGAGCTCAAAGTTAATGAAAAAATATAAAGGGGTATAAAAAATTTTAATAAAAAAATGGATACCTACAATATATAATGAAAGAAGGGGCTTTCTAAATTGGGAAGGTGTATTGGGTTTATATTGTTAGGGGGTTAAATAATGCCATTTTTAGGGGTATTTTCCAATATGTACTCAAATTAAGGGTATTTTTTAATATTCTATAATCGCACGTGATATGTTAGAGGCTTATTGAGTGAAGCCCCTGTGGCCTATACCTGAGGAGAGTAGAGTGGGAGGATCTCAAAAATAAGACACTAGCATATATAATGATGACAATGGTATTGATCTATGCTTTCATCATAGTGTTTGATAGGGAGCAAACACTTAGTCTTAGCCAAACCACCACAATCATTAACTCAGATGGAAGATTTTATCAAAAGTAGCAACACAATGGTCCACGACTGGGTATACACCAGCCTAGATCCATCTTAACTCCGGATCTATCAAGTGCCGAGAGGGATCAAATCTCTCGAGGTGAAAACCTCTTTTTTGAGTGCAAAACTTGAGGAAAGGTTTTCACCTCGAGAGATTTGATCCCTCTGGGTGCTTGATAGATCCGGAGTTAAGATGGATCTAGGCTGGTTTCAGTCATGTGCGACTAAGGAAAATCTATCGATAATATGAGGAACACATGCTTAATTTTATCAATAATATGTAAATACATCTAATATTAACATAACCATTTTAAATATGTTAAATATGTCTGAGATTTATTGAGTCATTTTAATTTTAACTTTGATTAGTTACCTCAGTTTGTTGAGATGATAAATATTGTAAAATAACTTTAATGATGAAATAAAATTTTGAATGCAAAGTGACAGTTTAATAATATTGAATGATAGAAATTGTGAATAATAAGAATGTAGTCAATTACGAATAGTCTTCATTGTGATTTATTTCAAACTATTTTCTTTTACTATTCTTATTTTCACCCATGTTAGTTTTTTCATATTTTCATACTGATTATTTGAAAAGGACAGTTGGAATCGTAAACCATTTAAATATCTAGCTCGAGTTGTTGTAGTAAAAATCATACCTTGTCTCTCTTGCTCTCCAATATTAATAGGTTGAATTACTATAACACAAAAATCAATGTACATTGTCAATAATTTTTTGTGCTTACACTCAAATCATTGCACACACACTATTAATCGAATGACTTTAAAATTAATGTACCATCATAAATCCAATTACATCAAATTAGAAATCAACATATACACTGAAATCAATGCAACTAATGTAAGAAATAAAATAATAATAGAAAACAACATCTACACTAAAATCAATGCATCTAATGCAAGTAATGAAATATGATTAGAAATCAACATCTACACTCAAATAAATGAGTCTAGTGCAAGTAGGAAAATAGGATTTAAAGCCAACATCTACACTAAAATCAATGCATCTAGTGCATGCAATAAAAAAGGATTAGAAATCACCATCTACACTGAAATAAATGCATTTAGTGCAAGGAATCAAATAGGATTATAAATCATCTACATTTAAATCAATGCATTTAGTTAAATCATCTACATTTAAATCAATGCATTTAGTGCAAGCAATCAAATATAATTATAAATCAACATCTACATTGAAAGTAATGCATCTAGTGCAAGCAGTCAAATAAGATTAGCAATCACCATCTACACTGAAATCAAGGCATTTAGTGAAAGCAATCAAATAGGATTAGAATTAACCATCTACATTGAAATCAATCCATTCAGTGCAAGCAATCATATAGGATTAAAAATAATCTACATTGAAATCAATTCATCTAGTGAAAGAAATGAAATAGAAAAAAAAAAAAATCAAAATCTACATTAAAATTAATGCATCGAGTGAAATCAATCAAATAGGATTAGAAATCATCATCTACACTGAAATTAATGCATTTAGTGCAAGAAATCAAATAGGATTATAAATCATCTAAATTAAATCAATACATCTAGTGTAAGTAATCAAATATCATTAGAAATCAACATCTACACCAAAACCAATTCATCTAGTGCAAGAAATCAAATATGATTAGAAATCACCGCCTACATTGAAATCAATGCATGTACTACAAGAAACCTTCTTCCCTCTTTCCCCGATATATATCTATATATCCATCCATCTCTCATTTTTCTCTTTATCTCACCCAACCATACACACACTCTCTCTCACTCCATATCTATAAATTTCCTTGTCTCTCCCTCCTTCTCTCAATCTATCTTTTTTTCTCTTCACCTTACATCTATATCTATATCTCACTCTATCTATCTATATCAACTCCAAAACATAAACTCTCTTTATCCAATCTATCTATCTATCTATAACTCCCTCCTCCTTCTCCTCCTCCTCCTCTCTCTCTCTCTTTCCCTCTCCCTCGCTTCTATCTCTCTTCCTTCCTGCTACCCTTTCTCCCTCTCTCTCCATCTTCTTTATCACTCCCTCTCTCTCTCTCTCCACCTTTCACCCTCTATGTATTTACTCTTACCTACCCCTCTCCATCTTCATATCTCTTTCCCTACCTCTCTTCACTCTCTCTCTTCCTTTCTCTTCCCCCCCTCTCTCTCTTTATCTTCACCTTCCAACTTTGTTACCATATGCCCCTCTCTCTCCTTCTCTCCCCCCTTCTCTCCATATCTCCTTACTTGTCTCTTTATCTCACCCCAAAACATACACACTCCCTCTTCATCTCTCCCTTGTCACTCCCCCCTGTCTCCACTACTCACTCTCTATGTATTTATTCTTCCCTCCCTCTCTCCTCATCCAGCTCCATCTCTCAATCCCTCCCTCTCTCCTTGTCCAAATCCATATTTCTATCCCTCCCTCTCTTGTCCCCTCTCTCCTCCTCTCTTTCAAGTCCCCTCTCCTTTCCTTCATCTCTCTCCCTTTCTCTCCTTCCTCCCTTTCTCTTCCCCTATCTCTCTCTCTCTCCATCTCTCAATCCCTCCCTCTTTCCCCCTTCAAATCCATATTTCTATCCCTCCCTCTCTCATCCTCTCTTTCAAGTCCCCTCCCTTTTCCTTCCTCTCTCTCCCTTTATCTCCTACCTCCCTTTATCTTCCCCCATATCTATCTCTCTCTCTCTCTCACACACACTTACAATCCTCTTTTCCCCCATCACTCTCTTCCTCTATCTCATCATTCCTCTCTCATCTCCTTCTATTTGACCCCCCATCTCTCTTTCTTTCTCTCTCTCTGTCCTCCAATCCTCTCTCTTCCCTCATCACTCTATCTCACTCTCCAACTATCATACTAATTCTATCCCTTTATCCTTCTCTCCCCCCTTGTCTCCATCACTCCTATGTATCTTTATCCCACCCATAAGCATACACACTCTCTCTCCATCTCTCCCTTGTCGCTCCCTCTCTATGTATTTCTTCTTCCTTTCCTCGCTCTGCCTCCAGCTCCATCTCTCTATCCCTCCTTCTCTCCTCCACCTCTCATCCTTTCTCTCTCTCCCTTTCTATCATAACTCCCTTTCTCTTCCCCCTTCTTTCTCTCTTTCTCACTCTCTACCCTCCAATCCTCTCTCCTTCTCCCTCCCTCTCTCCTTATCTCTCTCCCACCTCCAACTTTATGTCTCCCTCTCCCTCTCTTACCCTTCTCTAACTCTCTCACTCTTCTCACTCTCTCTCTCTTCATTCCTCTTCTCCCTTCTCCTTCAATTTCTCTCCATATCTCCCTTGTCACAACCCCTATTTCTCCACCTCTATCATATATCATGATATATTAATATATATTACAATATAATAAATTTAATATTGTATTAATCTAAACATATTAAATTTAATAATATTAATATTTTAATATTAATTTAAGGGTTAATAATGTTTCTTTTTGCATGGTATTAACAATAATTTGGTCCATGGTATTTGACCCTTGTACTTCATATATAATTAGATATTGATTTCTAATCGTATTTGATATATTTTTATTTATTTACCTTACCTCTTTATACCTCTTTTATATTTATTTATCATACCTATTTTATAAATATATTAGTTGGCCCATGGTATAATTAATAATTTGTCCCATGGTATTGACCCATGGTATTAATAATAATCTTTCCCATAGGCTTCACCTAAATAAAACCTATTTTTGAGTTTTTGTAAATATAAAGTGGTTTATTGAGTAAATATAAAAATTGGTTTTATTTATTTACCATACCTCTAGTTTATTTATATTTTTATTTATTTACCATACCTCTACTTTATTTATATTTTTATTTATTTACCATACCTCCTGAGTAATATAAAAAGAGGTTTTATTTATTTACCATACCTATGTTTTATTTATATTTTTAAGTATTTACCATATTTTATTTATTTACCATAGCTCTTTTTTGAGCGTTAGTAAACTCTTCATATTTTAAGTTTATATCATTTAAATTTATTTTTAATAAATTTTTAATTATTCATTTGTATGTTTATGTAAGCTATTGTTCAAGCCGACATATTTTTTTGGCTTCCGACATACTTACACATCGTGGTCATACTGGGCTGTAGAATGCGCCTCTCGGCGCAATAAGTGCCTCTAACCATTGCACTCTCATGGAGAATTAAGCCCAAAGAGTTACAAAGGAAAGTTTATATTTTGGGTGCCTCTAACCATTGCACTCTCGTGGAGAATGATGCCCAAAGATTTACAAAGGAAAGTTTTTATTTTGGGTATCAGTATTAGGTTAGATTCAAAAGGTTATACATGAACAAACCTAAACAAACTTATAATATACAAAGTGGTAGTAAATATGGAGGTCCTGCAAAGAAGAAAATTCTAGGCCAAATGCAATTACCATCATGCCTATACAATGAAAATTGTTGGTTCCAAGTAATAGTGAAGAGACTATTTTTCATCCTTGTCAGTTGCCTTGGCCTTGTGCTAAGTATTGCCTTCCTACAGAAAATGTGCAACCCTCCTAATTTTGGGCATGTTGATGGGCAGGGTGTTTGTGCATAGGAGTCCTACTTTGAGAACCATGGCCATTTCCTCCTTAAAGCAATCCTCAAACTTGGGATCCAATACTTCAAGCAATCCATTATTTTTCTATTTTTTATTACACACCCACTTCACAATATCTTTGTTCTCTCCAAATTCTAGATCTATTGGTTGTCTTCCTGTCACCAGCTCCAGGATCATCAATCCAAAATTATAGACGACACTTTTTTCATTCTCTTCATCAATCCAAAAGTATAGAAGACACATTTTTCATTCACTTTGAGTCTGTAGGCATAGTTTGCACAATGCAAGACATAAATTTGTCAAAAAATTTGCAAAATTAATTCAAAATCTAAAGAAAATCCAAATTACCACTAATATTGGATTTCTATTTGATTTGCAAAGATAGTTCAACAAAACCAATTCAAATACAAATATCAAACAAATTCAACAAGAGTTGATAAAATGATAACATAATAAGAAACAACATTCTCTTAAAAAAAAGTCAGAATTTTATGAGACGCAAGACATTGCACACCAATACTCACAGAAACCCAACTGAGGTAAAAAAATCGAATATCAATGTATAAAACAATTACATAATAAAAAACAACATCTTCTACCATAAAAAAAAAGGATAAGAATTGTATTAAAAGTGAGACACTTCCCACCAATGTTCACCAAATTCCAACTAAGGTTGAAACAATCGGTTCGCAATAGTATTGGAATTCAATATTTATCCATAAAATATAGTTAATATTTATTATAGCATTTTAATAAAATAATCATATTTTTATGTATAAATTATTTTTCTAATTGCAATCCTACTACAAAATTTTTCTAAATAAAATCGACATAGTGAAAACAAACCCAAGATCAATTCATACGAAGGATGTGATAAACCCTAAAACAAAAACAAGATCAATTCATACTAAGGATGTGATAAACACTAATTCATGGACAAAAAAGAACAATATCATACAATCTTGAAGTTAGAAAGAAGTCTAATAGATGGAAAAATATTAGGCTTGAAGTTGGAAAGAACTTCATAAGAATATTGAAAAATGAAGTTCATTCTCTTCATTCTCGTTCTTCTTGCAGAGTACTCTGGAAGGGCGTTATTTCTGTACGAATTTGTTTAGGTTTGTAATGGGTTGACTTTAGAATCAATGTTTAGGTCTCTACACGATGCCACCAAGACTACCTCATGCATATATGCATGGTTTCCTCGTGAAAATTTGAAGGATTTGGATTGTATCGGTGATTAGTTCTTTTATGTTATACCATTATACTCTATGTGGTTAGAATGCATGGATCTTAAGAAGTAAACTTCAACATTTTTGCTAGAAGATGAAACCAACACGTTAACATGTTATATATATATATAATCTGAAAAAATTGTATAACTATATAAAACAAATTATTAAATAATACTTTTGAAATGTAAAAAAGAACATTATTAATGTTCAACCAATTGACACATTTCATCGTAACAATAAAATCCTTTTGAATTCTTTTAAACAACACTAATTAATTAATAGAAAAAATTTCGCTTCTAATTAAAAGAACAATAATTTTGTAAATGTAAATGGATAGTAACAATTTTCAATGTAGAGTAATAGTATTTCATGAAGGAGGATAATAAGACAGATCATGACTAAGGAAAAAAAGTGGTTAATTGTCTACTTAATTAGTAAAATAATAAAAAGTGGTTAATTGTTTACTTAATTAGTAAAATAATATATTTCTGATTTGTTCACTTGAGAAAGGGTGGCAATTAATGACATTAAATATTGATCACTTCAAAGTTAATATAGAAGTGACCTATTAACTACTAGCATAACAATAACAATGGTGTTAGAGATTGGAGGAGCTCTGAAATCATGATATAGTACTGATAAAAAAGATGAAAATTATTGGGAACTTAAGGAATTCGATGAAGAAACTTTCACGTGATGTTGTCAACGTAGAGATATTCTAGATATAAAAAAATGTTTGAGGCCATTAGCAATGTGATAAGCTTCCTAGTCTCAGAAATTTCAATTTTCAAATTTATGAGGGATACAACATCAAGATGCAACTCTTTTACGTTGATATCTAACAAATTTAAATTTTCCAAAAACTGATTACGTCCAACATTTCAAGGAAATAATTCCTTCTGGAGACAACTTAAGGGAACTAAAAATTTAAGCCAAGTAAGATTCCAAGAGTTTCAGTGGATATGGTCGAATTGCAACAAATTTTCAAATTCAAACTTTCGTATCCATTGAGATTGATGGCATAGAGAGATGTTAAATTCCCCAAAGAATCATGAAGCATCTCCAAATTTTTGCAGAGTCGCATATTGATAGATCTGAGACATGTTGACTTCCCCAATGAAATTCAAACACAATGTAGAATCAACCAACAATACAAGCCTATCGTTATGCAACCGTAAAACCTGTCAATTGCAGTTATAGAATTAGTCTTGTTGCCATCACTTTGTTGAATTTTTGCAATGCCAAAATCTCTAAAGAATCTTGATAATTATCCTCCAACAAAATATTATTGGATCTTGCGTCTCTGTGAATAATGGATGGTTCAAAATCATGATGAATACATGCCAAGCCTTGAGCTGCTTCAAGAGAAATTTTGTATCTTATGAGCCAGTCAAGTACATTGGACTTAGTGTTGAAGTTTGCAACAAGAAACAGTGAAATTAGCAACCAGAAGCAACATGACAGCACTTACACTAATGTGGGACCATAGGTCATGTAGTGATGGGTCTTAGTGATAAATTAGTGTGAAATTCAATTTATTTGATAAATTGGAAATGTGTCAAATTTAATTATCGCTTAATTAAATTGGACAATAAAATGTAATCTTATCTCATAATCACTTATAATAGTTAACTAAGTGTGATAAACTTAGTTAGCTCATGAAATTCGACTTGAGGGTAGTTGGTGAGGCATGCAGAGTGATTCTATGTGTTTTAGAGTTCAAGTTGCAGTTAAGTGAATGAGTTAAATGCACGAGTAATCAGTTAAATCAGTTAGGTGAGTTAAAGTTAGTTAGACTAGTTGTAACTGTTTGTTGCACTAGTGAGGGATCAAGTGAATTAAATCTTCTTTAATTCACAATCAGTGATCTGCCATGCAACTGATGGTTTATTATTAATAGATGCATGCATGTCAGTCCAGTGGAGACCTTGTTGAGAAAAAGGTTAAAGGGAAGTTAACTATCAGTTGTGATATTAACAGAATGCCTAGATGTAGTAAAAACCCCACAAGATGCCCATGATGCTCAGCGCAATTGAGGAATGTTGAAATTCCTAAAGAATAGGGATTGAATTCAACAGGGATTGAGTGAGAAAGTCAGGCTGAAGACAGGCTGAGAATTGGCTAAGTGTTGGCTCGATTTTGTGTGGATCAGTGTGAGACGATAGGCAGAGTGTAAGAGTCTCTTGTGAGAAGAGTGCATTGTAATTGTTTCATGATTCCTTGTGGAATATACAATATATGATAGAGGGGTTTTGAGCAGTAATATTTCCCCGGGAAATTATCTATGTTGTGGTTTGATTTGATTCTTTCTTTACTTGTTGTGATTGGTGATCATGTTTATTTTCCGCAATTTATTTGTAGAAGGATTCAGTATCTATATTTAGTACATTGCTTGATTGGATTGAATCCATTGATATACATATTTTTGTATAATTTCTACATGGTATCGGAGCACAAGAAATCACTATAGTGGAGGAGAAGCAAATTTTGTGACTGAATAGAATTCAAATTTGCAGAAGTATTCTTGGTGCGATAGGCAGATCAAGATCGAAATGGATTTCAATGGCTTGAGATTAGATTATACACTCGAGGGAAATTCTAATTATATTGCGTGGAAGGAAAAGATGGAGGCAGTACTGGAGGACAATGGGTTGAAAGAATTCACTGATAATGATGTTCCCAAATTCATTGTAGCAGATGTCGTAAATCTTGATGCTTAACAAAAGAAGGTTGCAAGGGTGAGGAGGATCTTACTGGAGGGAGTACGAGACCACATTTTCTCAAGTCTCCATGGCCAACAGACTCCAGATGCAATTTTGAAGGCTTTGACAGATCTTTTTTAGACCAACAATGATCATAGAAAATTAGCACTGAAGGAAAAGCTCAGGAAGATCAAAATGGAGAAAGGCAACACTATTCCGATATATTTGACAAAGTTTGTCCAATGTCGGGATGAGCTTGGGAGAATCAAATTACTGTCGCAGATGATGACTTAGTGAGCCTAGCTCTTCTAGTTCTTCCCAATAATTGGCATAGTTATGAAGACTTTATCAATGGAAGGGAAAAGCTACCAGATTGGGAACGACTTTGGTCGGATTTGGTATAAGAAGAATTCAGGTAGAATACCAGGGATGGATCTTCATCTAAGGAATATGTAGAAATTTGAATAATAGCTGAATTATTCACAAAGATTATCCTAATTACACACTATTTAAGCTTCATGCATAATACATAACCTCTTCTACAATTGATCATCAATTTGCGGAAATTAGAAGCAATCGCATGCGCACATTAAAACATAATCAAGCACACATATATCACAGTATGTAATGGGGAAAGCTAATAGCTGAAAACCCCCAACTATCTGTATATTATAATGATAGAGAACATGTAACACTACATAGCACAAAGCTCCTCATAGTTCTCAGCACTATCTCCCATGCTACACACAAAACTAGCACGGATATGAACAAGTCACAAGTTCAAATCTCCTCCACATGTCTGCCTGCCTCTACTGCGCAATCCAAGATGAATAATGATGAGATCCAAGTTCGAATCCCACTGGCTTGTATTGCGCGATCCTCATTGGAAATCTCAATCAATGTGCGTGCAAATCTCATGCACAAGTATAGTCACAACTGATAGTCACACTCACCCTTTCACCCACCTCTAACACTGGTCTCCACTGAACTGTCCATGCATTGGAGTTAACTGATGTATTCTTTAGTTGATTTATGAGTTAATAATTAGTGAATTAATTAATAATTAATTCACACCACTCATCACTAGTGTATTTATCAGTTAGACTAAATACAACTAGTTCAACTAAGTTAAACCGAACACAACTCCACCAACTGTCTCATCAACTCCACCAAACTCTGCAACATGAGTTCTAACTGAAGTCAACCATGCAGTAGCTCAACTAACCCATAGGAAAAGTGTATTTCCTTCTGTCAGCTGCATGTGCCACATCTAAGCATCAAACTGAAGTGCTCCAAGAGGATAAGATAATGTTTATAGTCCAAATATTATTAAGGGTTAATAATATTCGACTATTCTATTTTTAGACTGGCAGTCTAAAAATAGATTCTGCCCAATATCTAAAAATAGAGGTCCATCTATTTTTTACCAACTTGACCAATCATCCATAAATAGCATCCTGCAACTCATAGACCATGATCCATATGTCTAAAAGTATACTTTGCGACAAAAATCACCTGTGTGGCCCCCACCTAGTTTAGGTAATCACTTTCCAACTAGGATCAGGAAAGATGTTTCAGGATGCCTCCTTCACTGTTTCTTGTTGCAATCTTCAACACTCCCTCTCAACAAGAAAGGACTGTCTTTGCATGCGACATGCAACTCCATGCATTCACCCTGCAACCTTCACAAGCTCCATGCAACTCCATGCATCTGATCTGCAACTCCTCTGAAACTGAATAGGCTCCAAACAACTCAATCAGTCTGATGCATCTATCATCAAAGTCTTCGACTTATGCTGGTGCCAACTGCACATATCTTCAGGAACCACCGCACTATTGAACTCTGCACCCATGCACTCTGCACTTTCTGTCAACTTTGAACCGCGCTCCAGTATCCGACACTGTCACTTTGATTTTCCTGCATCAATCCAACTGATCATGCTACTACTGCACTGTGGGCACCTTGTAGCTAGGTTCAATTCATGAGATCCACACCATCTCATGAATCCTGCCCAGAAATATCCTCTTGGGATTATTCATGCATGTCACCCCACCTCTCACCTGGTGGTATAGCTGCATGCACTCCCTCTGCCCATCTGGCACGAAATTTCTCTGCATGAGCGGTTTCTTCCACTCCATGATCCTCATCTTGTGGCTGCTCCACATCCCGAGGTTCACTATTACCTGCATGCAAAACTTGCTCCCTCTCAAGCATCAATTGCATGTCTTTCTTGCACTTCCCAATAGTAGGAAGCTCTGTAGACATCCCATCTACTTCAAGTCTGTAGAGATTCTTTGCTCGAATCCCAACCTTCTTGACTTGTCTTGTTGCCTTATGCCGAAGGAAAACTTTTCCTTCACTGAAGACAACTTCATACCCTTTATCCTCTAACATTGCGACTGAGATCAAATTCTTCTTTAAACCTGGAACATGCACTACATCTTGCAAAAGAATGAGTTTACCTGACTCCCTCTGAAAGGTTATGGTACCAATGCCGGTCGCATTGTATCATCCATTGTCGCCCAACTCAACATGCAACTGGAGATCTTTCTCCACCAAGTCACTGAAAAGATTCACATCTCCCGTCATGTGAAAGGAAGCGCCACTATCAAAATACCACCCCGATCCCAATGCACTAGACACCATGCATGTGATCAATGAGAACTCCAGCTCAAATTGCGAGGCAAGAGCCTCACCAGCTGCAGCTCCAGCAGCCTGCTTGTTCTTCTTCTTCTATGGACAATTCGTGGCGTAATGTCCATGATCGTGACAGTGAAAACACTTCACTTTGGACATGTCACGCTCTTTACCATCCGCACCGGATTGAGAAGCATTCTTCTTGCCCTTCCCCTTCCTTGCTTTGACAGCCAAAGCGCAATCCTCTTCATCAGATGCCTTTGATGAAGATCCATCCCTGGTACTTCGCCTTATCTCCTCTTGCACAAGATCCGACCAAAGTCGCTCCCATCCTGGCAATTTTTCCCGACCATTGATAGAGTCCTCATAGGAGTACAAACTCTTCGGAAGCCCAAGGACAGCCAAGCTCACCAAGTCCTCATCATCCACACTAACTCCTACACTCCCAAGCTCATCCCTGCAGTGGACAAACTTTGTCAAGTATACCGGAATAGTGTCATTCTTCTCCATCTTTATTTTCCTGAGTTTATCCTTGAGCGCCAACTTCCTCTGGTCACTCTTGCTTTGGAATAAATCTGTCAAGGCTTTCCACATCAAAAATGGAGAAGCCTTACCATGCAGGCTGGATACTATGTGATCCTTCACGCCCTCCAACATAATCCTTCGACACCTTGCTGTCTTCTTTTGCCAAGCCTCAACCAAGGCTGCATCGCTAGGCTTTGGAACTTCAGCATCTATGAACTCCTTCAGCCCATTGTCATCGAGCACCACCTCCATCCTATCTCTCCATGCAATATAATTTGAGCTGCCTTCAAGGGCATACTCCAATCGCAATCCTTGATAAGACATTTTGACTTCGACACCAAGAAAACACTGCTGCAAATTTGAATTCCACCAGCTCAAAACTCAACCGCTTCTGATCTGTGAGAAAAAAATATTTCTATCACAGAGATCGACTGTAGGGGCATTTACTGGATATATCACCTTTCAAAGAAAGGATGGATCCAGAGGCTACCTGGCCCTCGTACAGACTCTGTCTACCGAAATAAATTGTAATCACTGTAATAGATCCGATGATCAATTTTGCTCCGATACCATGTAGAAATTTGAATAATAGCTGAATTATTCACAGAGATTATCCTGATTACACACTATTTAAGCTTCATGCATAATACATAACTTCTACAATTGATCATCAATTTGCGGAAATTAGAAGCAGTCGCATGCGCACATTAAAACATAATCAAGCACACATATAACACAGTATGTAATGGGGAAAGATAATAGCTGAAAACCCCCAACTATCTGTATATTATAATGATAGAGAACATGTAACAATACATAGCACAAATCTCCTCATAGCTCTCAGCACTATCTCCCATGCTACACACAAAACTAGCACGGATATGAACAAGTCACAAGTTCAAATCTCCTCCACAAGTCTGCCTGCCTCTACTGCGCAATCCAAGATGAATAATGATGAGATCCAAGTTCGATTCCCACTGGCTTGTACTGCGAAATCCTCATTGGCAATCTCAATCAATGTGTGTGCAAATCTCATGCACAAGTATAGTCACAACTGATAGTCACACTCACCCTTTCACCCACCTCTAACACTGGTCTCCACTGAACTGTCCATGCATTGCAGTTAACTAATGTATTATTTAGTTGATTTATGAGTTAATTATTAGTGAATTAATTAATAATTAATTCACACCACTCATCACTAGTGTATTTATCAGTTAGACTAAATACAACTAGTTCAACTAAGTTAAACCGAACACAACTCCACCAACTGTCTCATCAACTCCACCAAACTTTGCCACATGAGTTCTAACTGAAGTCAACCATGCAGTAGCTCAACTAACCCATAGGAAAAGCGTATTTCCTTCTGTCAGCTGCATGTGCCACATCCAAGCATCAAACTGAAGTGCTCCAAGAGGATAATATAATGTTTATAGTCCAAATATTATTAAGGGTTAATAATATTCGATTGTTCTATTTTTAGACTGGCAGTCTAAAAATAGATTCCGCCCAATGTCTAAAAATAGAGGTCCATCTATTTTTTACCAACTTGACCAATCATCCATAAATAGCATCTTGCAACTCATAGACCATGATCCATATGTCTTAAAATAGACATAGTCTAAAAATAGACTTTGCGACAAAAATCACCTGTGTGGCCCCCACCTAGTTTAGGTGATCACTTTCCAACTAGGATCAGGAAAGATGTTTCAGGATGCCTCCTTCACTGTTTCTTGTTGCAATCTTCAACATAATATGATGAAGAAAATGGTGCCTTGGATGGTAAGGAAAAGAAGGGGAAGGGAAAGAAATCCTATTCCAAATCTGAGACCAACGAAGAAGGAAAGGAGAGCAACATGTCCAGTGTGAAGTGTTTTCATTGTCACGGCATGGACACTATGCCACTAATTTTCCACAAAATAAGAAGAACAAGAAGGCTTCAGGATCTACAGCTGGTGAGGCTTTGGCCTTGCAATTTGAGTTTTACTTCTCGCTGCTTGCATACATGGTGTTAAGTGCGATGGGATCAGGGTGGTACTTGGATAGTGGTGCATCTTTCCACATGACGAAAGACAAAGAAATTTTCAGTAGCTTGGAGGGGAAGGACCTCCAGATGCATATCGAAATGGGTGATGATGGGCGGTACAATGTTACTGGGATTGGTACAGTTACCTTCTAGAGAGGTAAACCCTTCTTATTAAAAGATGTAATGCATGTACCAGGCTTGAAGAAAAAATTAGTTTCAGTCGGAGAGTTGGAGAATAGAGGCTATGATGTTGTTTTCAATTAAGGAAAATCTTTTCTTCGACACAAAGCAACAGGACAAGTCAAGAAGATTGGGTTTCATGTGAAGAATATCTATAAAATTGACGTAGAGCACTGCACAACATTGATGGGTAAGGCAGAAAAAGTGGTGAGTCGGGATGAGGGTTAGTTATGGCACAAGAGATTGGGCCATCTACACCACGAAGCTTTGAAGGTCATGCAACGGATTTTTACAGAGCTTCCAAAGGGTACCCTTGTGTAGATAGACACATGCAAGGGATGTACCATTGGGAAGTGTGAGAAAGTCATGCAGTTGTCCCTTGAGAGGGATATGGATTTGCATGGAGATGAGGAACTCTTGGTTTCAAAGAATGAACCTGAAGATGTGGAGCAGCCACATGCGGCGGATCATGGAGTGCCAGAAACCACTCAAGCAGAGAAATTTCGAGCCAGATGGGCAGAGGGAGTACATGCAGCTATACCTCCAGGTGTGAGGTGGGGCGATGTCCCAAATCAATCCCAAGAAGAAATTTGGGCAGGGTCCTAGAGATGCTACATCCCATAGATTGAAATTGGCTATGAGGAGCCCACAATACAAAAATAGCAAGAAGGATCGATTAGATTGATGCAGTTAGATGTCAGGAAGACAAAATTTAGAGCGAGAGGTGTGGGATACTAGAGCGCAGATCATAGTTGGCAGTAGTGCAGAGTGCAGATGTCAACAACGCAGAGATTCTAGTAGACATGTGCAGTAAGTACCAGCAGACATAAGACTCTGATGACAGATGCACTATATGGATTCAGTTGTTTGGAGGCTCTTCAGTTTCCGAAGTGTTGCATGCAAAAGCTACATTTGTACGAGAAACACTAGAGAAGTGTTGCATGCAAGTTTTTCATGTGCGAGAAACACTAGAGAAGTGTTGCATGCAAGGGCACTCCTTTCTTGCTGAGAGGGAGTGTTGAAGTTTGAAAGAAGAAACAATGAAATTGGCATCCAGAAGCAACATGACAGCACCTACACTAGTGTGGGACCATAGGTCATGTAGTGATGGGTCCTAGCGATACATTAATTTGAAATTCAATTTATTTGATAAATTGGAAATGTGTCAAATTTGATTATCCCTTAATTAAATTGGACAATAAAATGTAATATTATCTCATAATCACTTGCAATAGTTAATTGAGTGTGATAAACCCAGTTAGCTCATGAAATTCAAGTTGAGGGTAGTTGGTGAGGCATGTAGAGTGATTCTATGTGTTTTAGAGTTCAAGTTGCTGTTAAGTGCATGAGTTTAATGCACAAGTAATCAGCTAACTGTGTTATGTGAGTTAAATTCAGTTGGAATAGTTGTAACTGTTTGTTGCACTAGTGAGAGATCAAGTGAATTAAATATTATTTAATTCACAATCAGCGGTCTTCCATGCAAATGATGATTTACTATTAATAGCTGCATGCATGTAAGTTTCAGGGGAGATCCAGTTGAGATAAAGGTTAAACAAAAGTTAACTATCAGTTGTGATATTAGCAGATTGCCTTCATGCAGTTAAAACATCACAAGATTCCCATGATACTCAACGCAATTGAGGAAGGCTGAAATTCCTAAAGAATAGGGATTGAATTCATCGGGAATTGCGTGAGCAAGGCGGGCTAAAGATAGGCTGAGAATTGGCTAAGTGTTGGCCCGATTTTGTGTGGATCTATGTGAGATGATAGACAGAGAGTAGGAGACACTTGTAAGAAGAGTGCATTGTAATTGTTTCATGATTCCTTGCGGAATATGAAATATATGATAGAGGGGTTTTGAGTAGTAACCTTTCCCTAGGAAATTATCTGTGATGTAAATTATCTGTGATGTGGTTTGATTTGATTCTTTCTTTTCTTGTTGTGATTGGCAATCATGTTTATTTTTCGCAATTGATTTGTAGAAGGATTCAATATCTACCTTTAGTACATTGCTTGATCAGATTGAATCCATTGATATACATGTGTTTGTATAATTTCTACACTTAGGCCCATGAAGCAGACATCTCAGGCTCCCATTAGGCATGTAATAATATACCAACAGATTGGAGTTGTTATTACCACAACAACAACATAGCTTTACAATGTTCTTATGCTTGATATTCTCCAATGTGTCCACCTCAACGTTGAAACCATGGTCATTGGAAGCATTACTTTTACCACTGCTCCAAAGCCTCTTGATGGCCACAAATTCGTCATTACTCATGATAGTCTTGTAAACCTTACCATCTCCACCGCTTCCAATGGCATTATCTTCATCCAGGAAATCTAGAATTTTATATTCATTGAACCCAAGATTTTTAAATGAAATGCATTTGCAAAGATTCGATACCTTCTGTAAAACCACCCCAATCTAAGGATGAAAATAATGAGACAAGAATACAAGTGATGAAGTAGCCACCACCAAGTCCTGCGTGTAGCTCTTTCAATTTTTTCTTTAGAACAAGACTCCATGTAGTTAAAGGTGTCCCAACTGTGACAACTTGGGATTTCCCAAAAACAATTTCATAGATTAGACTCTCAAAAGCCAAAGGAATCCAGAAGAAGGCTTGGAATCGAACCGTAGAAACTATGTGATCCTCGAGTTCCATGTGGCAAAAAAATGGACATAGGAGGATGAAATTTGAAGGATATGATTGGTGGAATCGGCCTACTGCAACCCCGTAGAGGAACACCTTCGGTGTAGTATATATAAATATAAATATATATATATATAAATTTAAAGAGTAATATAAATATATATAATATATATATATATATATATATATATATATAAGAGTTTAATTTACATTTTAACAAATTTTTTTTTTTAAGTAGTCTTTTAGTGTGACTTCTTGAAAGGTTTTCTACTTTATTTTTCAATCTGATTTGTCTAGAATCTGGCAGGATTCGTTGAAATCATATATTTGATAAGTGAACTCTTCACAATATGATCCACATTTACGCAAGAACACATTGAAATACATAAATACACATAAAATGATCTAGGAGGATCTTACATCAGTTCAAATCGACAGGGAAGTCCAATATCATCTTCAGTTTCTCCAGTGTTATGGATGAAAGAGTCTTCGATTTATTTTGGTGCATGGTACAAGTGATTTCAAGGCAAGGGAAAATGTTAAATATTTCATGTCGAATTTACCTATGGTGGAAAGGGTGGATGTAAAAGTTATATGTTGTAACTAGGTTGTATGTTGAAGAACCTACATGACAAAACCTATGGATATGTCGAAGACCTATGACAAAACTATATACTAGCGCAAATCCAATGTAATACACCATATGAAATGGGTGTAAGACTTTTTCAGTGGCTGAAAAGTGTATATACTTTGAAATGAATAACACACACACACACATATATAACCCTTTGAACATTCAAACTGAGCTGAGGGGCAGACTTAACCGCCATAACACAAAAAATGTGAACAGTCCACGGGATGCTGACCGCAGAAGCACCGTCAGCCTGAAGCTATCGGAACTGACCGCCAAGGTGGCAGTCAGTGGTTAGACTTCCACTGGTCACATGCGGTTGGTATATCCGCTCCAACGTCTGCAAAACCGTCGTGGCTATTTTAATATATAATGTATTTTTTGGTTTTAAAATTTTAATGTGCACTATGTTTAATTCGATCACCTTGTAACAATGTATTAGGTGCTTCAATACCATTTCACCGAGAGGTACTTCATCCATTAATGTAAATTTTTTTTTCCAATTTTGGCCTGAGAGTGAACCTATTTAAACTTAGCCATTTCACCATGGAGAGGAGGAGAGTATTTTTTAATGCTTGTATTCATAATTCTATAAGAGGGGAAATTCTCTTTCAGGTGTAAATTGGTCGTCCGAAGGAGTAATTGGGCATCAAGAGAGGCATTCGAAAGCTAGGAGAGAGAGCTTTATGTTGACAGAGACTAAATGTGTCTGCGAGCACGTTCACGCTGGTCAATGTCTGTGTAAAGACTTTCTTGGATCATTCATTAATAAAATGGACACCCATATTGAAAGCGGACCCATAGACGTATTCCACCAGGGAAAAATTTCGTAATCAATGTTTGTTGTATTCGATATCTTTTATTTGCTGCAAATTCATGTTTAATTGTTCTTCTTAAGTTCTAGATTAAGTGTTTAAATCAACTTCTTTCCTTCAGTCTTCCACACTAAGCGATCAAGTTAAAAATCAATTCACTTTGGAAAATATTCAGTCATATTTTAGATCTATTTTAGATCATATATATTTTGGTATCATAGCAGGTTCTGTTTTGTAGGATTTTTGCCAGTGAATGTTAACCAGGTCCAGGTTGCGACGTGGAGAAGGAACGCTCGAGGAGATCAACTCAGAATTTTGAAAGCGGAAACTCACTCAACAATCGACAATGGGAGAATCCGATGCAAGTGAAACTCCTGAAGTGAAGGTCATGGGTGATGAACATATTCAACAATTTTTTTTTAAAATGCAGCAGATTTTGGGAGAACTCTATGAAGGTAAGAAGGCGAGATATGCAACTTCTTCTTCAAAAGAAACAAAGAAGGAAAAGGGAAAAGGAAAAGCTAATAAACCTCCTTCTCCTCCATCATCTTCATCATCTTCTTCTTCTTCTTCCAATTCATAATCTAAAATAGAAAATAAACTGCAGAAATCATCTCTTTTGAAACTTTATGTAAAATTTGAACTACTTATTTATGACGGCATAATGAATCCTTAAAATTTGGATAACTGGATTAAGTAGTTAGAGGTGCATTGTAGAATTCAGAACATTTCTGATGAAAGAACAAAAAATTAGTTAGCTACACTTAGAATGGGTGGAACAACTTTAATCTAGTGGGAAAGTAAAACTCAAGTAGATTTAAAGCGGAAAGGTAAAGTCATCTCTTCATGGTATAAGTTTTTAAAAGATCTCAGAAAAAAAATTCTATCCTTTGGGATACATGCAACAAGTTGTTATTGATTGGCAACATTTGAGTCAAGGTAAACGGCAGAATTTTTAGGAGTTTACTTAGGAGTTCAGGACGAAAGCTTTGGCACTTGGTATTCCATTGGATATACGTGAAACTTTATTAAAGTACATTGGCAGTTTACATTCTTATTTACAACATATGTTATTGATGTTTAATCCCACTGACTTTGATGAAGTGTGTGGCCAAGCCATACATATTGAATCAGGTGGAAAACCTTTAAATTTTTTACAAAAAAGGATCCAAACAGTTGGAAATCAAGGATTCCAAAGACAACAAGAGGAAGAGTTGTTCGAAGGGAAAGAAAACAATGACAAATCAGAAGGAAAGTGAAAGACCTACTTGTTCTCATTTCCATAGGATCAGACATGATGAAGCCAGATGTTGAAAACTTCACCCAGAACTCAGACCAAAGAAGTTCCAGAAAAAGAAAGGTGAAAAGAAGGCTAATACAACAATCCAACAAGACTTGGGCTTCGACTCAGGTGATGAAAGGAAATTAACTGTAATGGTTTTGACATGTAAAATATCTGATGCTAGTTCAAGTTCTAGTACTTTTGCATCTTCTTCAAACATAAATCATCTAGATGAGGATAAAAGAGTTGAATTATTTCACATAAGGATAACTTCTAAGCACACAAAAATAGACACATTATTTGACAATGGATCATAGGCAAATTTAATATCTGAAGAATTAGTTAAGAAATTGGGTTTGGAGACACATAATCATCCAATACCATACCCATTAGGTTGGCTACAATAAAAGACTCAGATTAATGTCAACAAATCAGTGTCATTTAAAATTTTCCATCACAGCTAATTACATTGATGAAGTGGATTTAGATGTGATTATATTAGACATATGTGGAGTAGAGCTAGGAATTCCTTACCTCTATGATCGTGATGTTGTGTTTCATAAGAAAAGCATAAATATCATCTTAAGAAAGATGGGATTGAATACATTGTGAGGGCACATAAAATCAAGACACACTTGGATTTAGTTACTGCTAATCATATGAAGAGGTTAATAAGTTCAAGTAAAATATTTGTACTCATGGTTGTAAAAGACCAACATAAGGATCAACATGATGCTTTTTTAGGTTGTGAATCTCGGTAAAGATAATTTGGTTAAAGTGGTAGATTCTTTTCAAAGTATATTTAAAGAACCAAAACATATGCCTCCTAAATGGGAAATACAACATGAGATACAATTGATGTTTGATGCCCCTCTTCCTAATGTAGGAATGTATCGCATGTCAGTCATAGAGAACACAGAAATAAAGAAACAAATCCAAGAGTTGGTTGAAAAAGGCTTCATTCGACCCAGTTCATCTCCATGTGGTTCACCAATAATTTTGGTTCCTAAGAAAGATGGGACATGGAGAATGTGTGTCGACTTTAGGGCCTTAAGCAAAATCACAATCAAGAACATGTATCCTCTTCCCAGGATAGATGATTTACTTGACCAGCTGAAAAATGTGGACTATTTCACTAAGTTAGATTTGCGTAGTGGGTATCATGAAATTCGCATTGCAGAAAATGACATCTGGAAAATTGCATTTAAAGTTAGGTAGGGGATATTTGAATGGTTAGTGATGCCTTTTGGTTTGTGTAATACTCCAAAAAATTTCATGTGGGCTATGAATGATTTATCTCGTTCATACATTGATAAATTTTTCATAATCTACTTAGATGATATCATGATTTTTAGTTCCAGTATGGAAGAGCATGTTAGACATGTTAAACAGGTCTTCGAAGTGTTGCAAAGGGAAAAATTGTACCTTAAACTTTCCAAATGTGAGTTTGGGAAAACTTCATTGATTTATCTTAGTTACATAGTTGGAGGTGGTCATTTGAAAATATATCCAACTAAAATCGATGTGATTGTTAAGTGGCCAAGTCCACAGAATGTGACTGAAGTTATGCATTTCTTAGGTGCAGTTCAATACTGGAGAAAATTTGTTTCTCGCTTTTCTTTGATTGCATCACTATTACATACTTTAATAAGTTATAAATTTTCCTTTCAGTGGGGAGGGAAACAAAAAAAAGCTTTTGATACACTTGAGAAGAAAATTGTCACAACACCAATCTTAGCTTTACCATATCTTTAACAACCATTTGAAACTAAAACAGATGCTAGTGGTTATGCAATGGGTGAAGTCTTACTTCAAAAAGGGAAACCTATTTATTTTCATTTAGAAAATTTTCCAAAGGTAGTTGCAAATTATCCGACATATGAAAAAGAATTGTTTGCTTTGGTTTAAAGTGTTAAGAAATGGAAACACTACTTAATGGGTAAGGAAATAGTGATTCACATAGATCATCATTGGCTTTAGTACCTTCAGTCTTAGACTAAGTTGCAACAATATCACCATTACAAATGGATAGGATTTATTCAACAGTTTCACTTAGTAATTAAGTACAAGAAAGGTGTAACAAACATAGTAGATGATATGTTCTTTAGACCATCTTTGAATGCTTCAGTAGTGCTATAGAATAGTTCTTTAAAACTTGAAAGTTATTTAGAACAATATAGTACAGATGCTGATTTCAAAGATATTTATGAATCACTAACTCATGGTACTCAGGTGGAAGAAGTCAATTTTCATGTTCATGAAAAATTGTTATATCAACTGGGTAAGTTGTGCATAACACAGAAAAAAAGGGCGCATGTTATTCGGGAAGCACATTCTTCTCAAATTCAAAGGTATATCTATTTGGCATAAGAAAGACAATGGCGCAAATTCAAAGGTATATCTATTGGCCTCGCAGGTATGAAACATTTGTTAAGTACATTAAAGGATGTGTTATGTGTTCAACAAGCAAATCAACCAATCGAAAGATTGGCTTGTATATGCCACTTCCAGTTCCTTCATGACCATGGGACAACATTTCCATGGAATTTGTTGGAGGACTTCCTATGTCTAGGAGAGGGCATGATTACATGTATGCCGTGGTTGATTGTTTCAGCAAGATGTGCATTCTTGTTCCATGCAAAAATCAAGTGATTGTTGAACATACTACAAAGATGTTCTTTCAACAGGTATGGGTTCATTTTGGGTTACCTACTTCCATCATTTCTGACCGAGACACTCACTTTGTAGGAGAGTTTTGGTCCACTTCGTCGGGACTCATGGGCACAAAGTTGAAGAAGAGCACAAATTTTCATCCACAGACCGACAGAAAGATAGAAGTGGTGAACAAGATAGTGATACACATTCTCCGAGGTTACTACAACAAACATCCTAAGTTGTGGGATGAATATTTACCTTATGTGAAACATGCTTACAATCGTGCCTTACATTCTTCGACTAAGCGATGGCCATTTGAAACATGTTTCTGGTATCTATCAAAGTCACAAATGGATTTCATGTTTGGTGAAGAAGATAAAGTGGATGGACACGAAGATACAAATAAAGTAGTTAAGTTCAATCAATGGATACAATCTCCTCACCTAAGAGA
>JAXQQM020087701.1:0-22440 GCA_034641835.2 Pinus albicaulis | reverse complement strand
ACACATCATCCTTTTCAATTGAGAGCTCATTGCCCCCAATCCGAAAGACATGGTGTTGTTCGTCCCATTGCTGGATTAACCACCTCAGGAGATCCTCTTGACCCCTCATCAGTTATAAGTATGCATATTTTAGCAATCCACATCGGTGGAGAGCCATCAAGCTTGCAGCATCCGTCACCATCTCTCGTTCTTCCCATTCATGTTCTCTCTCTCGCTAGATACTCATGATTAACAGTTGAATACCTGCAAATGCAATGTTTTCAACCGATCAAAACTTACCTGGACCACTTCAAAACAGTAAAAAATGAGTTGCTAAAAAAACATGGTGTGCCTAACGTTGGCCCTAGTATAAAACAGAGTGCGCTAACGCAACATAACTTTACAGGTTATGCATTTAATGCAGCTGTAACACTACTGGCTCACATTAGGCGCAAGCATTTTTTTTTAGGGCCTCAAAATTTTCTCATTTTGACCCAGTGAAAAGTAAGAAAAAGACAATTAAATGATAGCAGGAGGTTCTAGCTCTTACCTGGATCTCGCGGGAAGGAAAATCGTTGCCCGGATTGACCATAATCGTCAGTTGAAGATTTCACCCCTTTTCACCCCAGATCTTCTTCACAACACTCAACACAGTGAAAATGAAGGTCTTCCGACATTCTTATAGCCAATTCTGGGGCATGACTCTCTTAAGCTAGTCTGCAAAAGTCTTGAATTCTTGTTGCACATGTGTCGCAAATTTTGAGATTTGGTACTCATGTTTTGATGAGTGATCAAGATTCATATGCAGACATACTCATGTTTACTCGAGCATTCTTTTTACAGTATTTTTCTTGCTCCATAATCTAAAAAACCTTGAGTTCCCTTCTTCGGACTCATTAAAACTTATACGAAATTGATGTCGAGCGTTCTTTCTGTATGGTCTTTTTCTTGCTCGTTAATCCGAAAAACCTAGAGTTCTCTCCTTCAGACTCATTAAAATTATGAAGAAGCACTAAGCTTTCTTTTTAGGAACCTTTTTCTCCCTCACAAAACTGAAAAAAACCTGAGTTGACTTTGTCAGGCTCGTTAAACTACCACGACAGAGAGTAAGGAGCCATTCTTTTCCTCTTTTTCAAAGCTCTTTAAACCGAAAAATTAACCAAGTTTTCTCCGCGTGACTCATTAAAATATCGTGGAGGTAATCAATTTTTCTCCGCATGACTTGTTAAAATTCCACGAAGGGCTCCGAGTTTTTCTTTGTTGGACTCGTTAAAATTTCACAAAGAGTACTGAGTTTACTCCATCTCCTCGTACTTAAACAAAATGAGGTAGACGTCCATCGAACATATATTTCTCACTTTTCCGGATTCGATGGACTAACTTACAGAAAATGAATTGTTTAGGGCTTAATATTCTCCCTTTTCCATGCATGGTTATCAAGACATGACAAATGTACCCCAATGGAGTCGTCTTTTACGATATTTTTCAGAATCTCTAAACATGAAAAATTCACCGAGTTTACTCGTCAGGACTCGTTAATCCTAATCAGATGGGGCACGGAGTTGTCTTTTATGATATTTTTCAGACTCCCTAAACATGAAAAATTCACTGAGTTTACTCGTGTAGACTCGTTAAACTTAATCAGACGGGGAAAAATTTGGACAAAATGGATACTACCTCTGTTACATTTCAGAAAGGTTGATTTGGCAGCAAAATTCTTGAACATGGCACTTCCCAGAAAACTCTTTCGCAGTTAACCGAACCCTACCATCTATGAGTATTAGCCTTCATCTCCCAATGTCCCTGCACCGGTAAAATCCTAACACACTCTTTGGTGTTCATTAAGCCTCAGCTACCTAGTACCATGTTACAGTGCCTTCTATTGTTCAAGCACATCTCGCTATCTACTGCTCCTGTTATCAACCAAACCACTCATTATGCCAAAAATTATTTTTTGTCTGACATCCCCATTCACTCTTCATTATCTCAATCATAAAAAAAATCAGTTGGCTTTCGTTTCGTGCTGACTGATGTAGGATGCCTCAGTGCCTACCTTTCAACATATCTCTTCCTATTAACTTTAACATCTTATCTAGGAAGTTGATCCAGAAACCCATCAGTACCCGGATACTTGTAGACATCAGTGGTAGGTAGTCTTGTCTTTGATCAGGAGTCTTCATCATTAGCTCCTGGTCGAATGATTCTATGAGTGTTCGAATTCAACTCATTTTATTCACACTCGCTAGATTGTACTGTGCATCTTAGGGACCATCATCATTATCGATGGCCACCTGCGCGTCTGTTAACAGTTTTCATTATCGACTGGTAATCAGACAATTTCTCACATGTTCGACGATAGCTTCTTCATTCACATGTTAAGTAATATGTAGTTTAAGTGAATCAGCAGTCAAGACCTTGGGGCTAAGGTTACATCATTAAAGCTGTGTTCCCTTCCCCAAGTTGTGATATTGTTTATGGAGACAGCTTCCTCATCCTGATCCTGTTATGATAGACACTCCCACATTGCGCTTATCGGTGGACAGATTCTTCATATCTCTATTCTAGAGAAATCATGTTGTTTAATCTACTGAGCATGGGAATGCTCGACTCAAGGCAGATACTATATTTTCTGACATATGTTGTTGTTTTTGGTTTTCCTCAGTATTTCAATAGCTTTATCTCTACTACACACATTGTAAAGTATTTCAGCCATCATCTTCATCTTTGACCTCACACTTTAGGGGGCATCTGTTACAGGTCAAAATACCTCCTCATCAGCTCAGAGGAGAAGACAAATATGGAAGGAATACAAAGACCTAAATTAAACCTATTTCTGCCAAGGTAACACCTCTCTATAAAAACACAAGAGCGTTATAACGCAGCTGGTCAGTGAATAGGACGCGTTAGTGGCTAGGGAAATGCTCTGTTTACACTAGAGGGTAGCGTTACCTATGTTTTAGGTTTGAAATGGGAAAAACCCATGGAGAATGATTTGAATGTACAACTTTTTCTCACAAGAGAGTCAGTACAAAAATGAAATTGTAAAGCACTGATCTCTTATTGGGCCTTGCCATAAATAACTGAACTCTCAAAGAAGGTAAAACCATAGATATTGGAGAAACATCTTGGTTTTTTCCTATTCAGAACTGGTGGAAAGAGAAGGGCAATGATTTCTCTCTCCATCTCCTATAAAATGGAGTTGAAGGCTCTTGGTTAAAGGTCGAAGGATTGCTAAAGTTTTTGCATACTTGTGAAGTAGAGATCATTGTTCTAGTGTGAAGGTAAAAGGTCAAATAGGTTCATTGAGAACTTGTTGATCAAGACATCACCACTTTGAGAGATAGAGAGATTGGAAGGCTGAGGAGGGCTTGGTGCAACCGATGGTTGTAATCCTCCTTTTTATAAATCAATAGAACTATATCTGTTTTGTTCATTCTATGCATTGATATTGTCATTATTACATAATCACTTATATAGCATGAGATGAATGGCTTAGATGTGCATAGTTTAAATGTTTATTATATATTGGCTTAATTGATAGGAAATATATGTTATGTTATAAATTACACGGGTGATTTAATTGATTGCAGGGCCAAGATTTGGAGCTGGTGAAGGAGAACCTTTGCTTCGCTGCCTAATGTTCTCCAAGGGACTCCAAGATCATTAAAGAGGTAATATTATATCTTATTCTATAAAGTGGTTTTAAGCTAATATGAACATGTATATGCCATCTTTGTGAACTATACAGCTAATCTTACTATCTGCCTCGGGCACCCGAAAGCCCTAAGAGGGATATACGATAACCAACAACCCAAGCATTTTACCCTACAACAATCTCTAAGTGTGTGGCTAGTTTGAAGACGCACTAAGAGTTGTGCTGCAACAAGGGTGGGAATTGTAGCTTCTATTTGTTCAAAATATTGCTCCTTTTGGCACAACTCCTGTTTAAATTTGCAGAGGAGGGGATTTCACTACACCATGGACTAAAAACCCATAACAGTGTCTAACAATTATGTGCCCTTGGGGATCTGTGCTATAATGATACTGGTGGCTTCCTTCACCAGTACGAATCGCTGGGTGTGCACCTCAAGAGGGGTCTCAGGCTGCATTTTGGGTTGTAGTGCAGATATTTGTTGCTCCAAGTCTACTTTAACAGCCTGCACTTCGATCCTGGATGATTTCAATACAACTACCAAGCCTTCAACCTTGGCCTATGGTGCAGCAAAGGCTGGAATTACTTATGGCATATCCTCACAGAGGTAGTCGATCAGATGCTCTAATTCAGCCTGTTGCGATCTATGTTGCCTGAGCTTGGGCAGTTTTGACAAGTTTGGTCACAATGGTTTTCTCGGCCTCATTTAGGTGTTTTCGTGCCCACATTTCTCTGTGTTGGAGCTCACTAAAGATGAATACATAGAGGGCATGCAAATATTCACCTGTTATTATTGCAACATCAAGATCGACTATAGAACAAGCACAAACTTGCTCGCACAAGATCAGAGGTACTACAATGAATGTTGCGGCAGGGAGGGGGTAGACCCTACTCTTGGCCACTGTGGTCAAGGTTGTAACTGTGGCTCGATGCCTCACTTGACTCTGCCTCCCCTGGTTCATGCTCACTTGAAGCATGTATACCTTTATCTAAAGTGTGTGCATCCCAAACTGCAAGGCTTCCACTGTGGCCTTCGAATGATCTTCAAGGGTGTCCCATCAGTCTTCAAAGGCAATAGTGACAACATCCGTGATATTATCCAAGTCTTCCTCTATTAAAGTAACCTCCACTTCTTCACAATTCTTAGTGGCCTTGTGATTATTTCACTTCCCCTTGGGAGGCTCACTTGTGTGAATTGTGCCACGTGGGGACTTTGCGCCCTCCCTACCAAGCCCTTAAACCTCTGTGTCCTTCTTAGACTCCTGTTCCACCCCCTTGGCGACATCCTTGAGGGTGTCCTTGTTCATGGTTTTGTCCTCGGAGCAAACCTCAGTCTCCTTTGTTTTACTTGGTAGGACAGTATCCTTCGGGGTTGTGTCCTTTCCAGAGGTGCTTGCTATGACCAAGGCAGATGATTTGAAGCCAAGCTTCCATGTCGGTGGCCAAGTTGCAACAAGTTAATCGATCTCTGCTTCCACGACCGTATGCGGGAGGTTATACCATGCTTGATATTTGCAGGCCCAGATTTGCAAATTGTGCATGGTGACATTTAATTCAGCAATGCCTTTGTATTTTTCATAAACTGCGGGTGAAAAGTGCGACCTGGAGTGAAATTCTGCTCCCAGAGCATGGTCGAACAACATCCAGAACACCTTGTTCTCCTTAGTGCACTTTGGATCCTCCAAATCCTAGAGGTTCACATACTACGGACCTTCAAAAACATCCATCTTGAGCTCAGGGAGTACCGCATTGTCAGGTGTCTCCCACACAATCAAGGCGATTAGCATCAACAACCAGGAATAGCAAAATGCCTTCCCTTGGTCCTGTGCCTCGCACACATTATCTAAAAATTCTTCGTAGAGTTATTGTGACCAGTTGTAGCAAACCCCTTTCTCACACCTCCCAGCTAGTTGAATCACACAAGCAGGGATGGTCGATGCTCGAAACTTGTGCATCATTTTATAGGCGAGAAGTAGAGTACCTATGCATACTCCCGGGTCAGTTATGGTTTCTACAAGGGATCCTCTCTTATCGCAATTGACTTTATACTTCTCCTGCACTTTTTCGATTACCTTCTACTCATATTTCTTGATGAAGCCCTTCATGGGATTGGGCCCTTTCATGGGTAGGCCAGTGATTTAGTGAATTAATGTGGCATCGATCGGGATGCACCCTTGGATCCAAAAGCACCCATCATGGATTAGCACTAGTAGCTGACACACGACCAGGCTAGTGATGGCATATTGGCCAAAGTGGGCGATGCACAAAAAAAATCAATATCCTCAAGGCTTCTAGTCTGCATGCCCATGGCATTGGCTCCACCTTCGACACGTTATCATAAAACACTCTCTCAAGATATAATTTTGGGGCTATCTGGGAAGGAGTCTACATTTTCTAGATCGTGGTCATAAAATTTAATGGAGGGGAGGCTCCCAAACATATCACCAATCAAGGGGACATCCTCCGAGACCAGTGGAATTTGCAGGTATTCTTGGACCACATAGACATTCTTGGGGGTGCGCACTATTGGTTTTCTTGGCTTGACTTATGCTATAAACTAGGAGAGTGGAGCCACCAGCAGGGCTTCCTCTTGGGCTATCATAGGGTGCTTTGATGGATTGGGCAAGTGTGCCTGGGGCACCTACCAAGGGGATGTGTGCGGATTCACTGCAGAGCACTTTGTGGTTTTCACCTTCCCTTTCTCCTTTCCTAGCTCCTTTCCATTTTCCTTCCCCTTCCCCTTTCCTTTGGCCAGCGTAAACATGACCTCTTCAACGTTGAGGGTTACTTCAAACACATCTTTTGACTCAATTTCGACGGAGGCCATAACATATGATGACTTAGCGAGGATAGAAGTAGTCATTCTTGCTCAAAAGATGAATTCAAGGTTGTTGTTTTTAGAGGGGGTAGCTCACATAGACATACAGATGGAAAATGCATGAAATACACAGATTTCACAGTAAAGCACAAGGCACAAGAATTTTGGAAAGAAAAGGAACCGATTATGACCTGCGCCCCTCTTTTTATAGCCTCCTATGAGTAAAAACAGTCGTATTAGTATTAAATGCAACTTACCATCAAGGAAATGGTAAAAAATCCTCCCATATCACTGCATTAATCTCCAAATTCTCGCTCCATTCAACGGTAAAATCACTTTTTCACCCAGGTTTACTTTTCCAACGGCTAGTGTTTCCATCTGTGCACTACCCCTGTGCCTCCATCACACCCTTTCATGCCTCCCTACCTGTGCACTACCCCTGCATGCCTGTCGAACCCTCCTTAACATTTTCCTCCTTGTGCATGCAGCACTCCTAAGACAAATACTCTGGCCACATATTCATTTGGTAGGCGTCAGGTTGTCCCTATAAGTTTTCAGATGGCTTCTGCTAACGTACCCAAGAAGTTAGTCTTTATGCAGCATATCCAGCCTTACCGCACCATCATATGTAATCTCTTTCACTATATATGGACACAACCAGTGCTTACATAATATTATAGAGTGGAGCACAACTAAATCTCATAAGGAAAAACTAATTCATATTCCTTGAATACCTTCTGTCGGATATGTCGATCATGCCAAGATTTTTCCCAAGCATTTTGAACCTACTGGTGAAAATTAGCAATGAACCAATCCTCTTCCAAGGAAACCAACTGCGCTAAGAATTCCTCCATGATGTTTGGTTTTTCCATGTTTTTAAAAAATTCAATGTGTAGGCTGGGGACGATGTACTCCATGGGCATCATGGCCTCCTTCTCGTAGACCATCCTAAAAGGCATTTTTCCAATCAATTTCTTGCACGTGGTCCTATAGGACCAAAGCACTAAGGGGATGCGCACGTCCCAATCACTTTGGTCAGCATTACAAACCTTAGTTAGTGCATGTTCCAAAAAAAATTTGAAGGCCTCTACTGCCCCATTCATCTGTGGGTGATATGGGGTACTCTTTGCATGGTGGAACTGGAATTCTTCTCTCAAATTTTCAATAGTTTCATTAACAAAATACATACCTCTATCGCTCATTAAGATATTCGGGCAGCCAAAACTTGTTAGAATATGCTCAAAGATGAAGTGCACTGTGGTATCTGCAATACAATCCTTCACAGCCTTTGCTTCTTCCCATCTGGTGATGTAATAAATTGCAGTAATGAAGTAAAATGCACCCGTCTTCTTTCCTGGGGGATTTATGGGTCCTACAAATTCTATGGCCCATTTTTCGAATGCCTGCAAAGTCATATGTGGTTACAATCGCATCTCATTTGTGGTTACAGGCGCATCTGTGGTCCATTGGCATGTGTTGTAGGCTCGACAGTATGTGTGGGCATCGCTATGAAATGTGGGCCACCACATCCCAACACTCAACACCTTATGTGCAGTTTCTTTTCCTGCATAGTGACCTCTTGCTACCCCTCCATGGGCTTCAACCAATATATCTTATATTTCGTTTTATAATACATACCTCCGCAACACCTCATCTGCAACTCCTTTTTCTGTTGTAATGAATAGTCTGCAGGAGACATTCCTGTGGTTAAGAATTGAATAATGTCTACAAAATGATCATCAACTACCTTGATAGAAAAATGTTGTGCATCGGGTAACCCTTATTATAGATTAGTTGGCTCTTCCCCACTCTCAATTCGAGACAAGTGATCAGGTTTGACATTCAATCGCCTGGGCTTCACAATGATTTCAAAATCATACTCCTGGAATAGCAGTAACCACCAACAAATCTTCCCCCCCAACACAGGCTTATTGACCAGGTATTTTAAATTTGAATGATCTGTGAACAACTTGAAGTGTCTACTCAATAAATAGTGCCTATGTTTCTGCAGGGCATACATCATTGCCAATCCTTCTCTCTCAGTAGTAGAATAGTTATGATCTACACTAGAGAGTTTCCTTCTAGCAAATTCAACTGAGTAATCAATGTCTCCTTGTCCTGGCTGCGCTAAGACAGTGCCCAGGGCTATCCCAGATGCATCCAAATGCATGTAAAATACCTTTGCCCAATATGGAAATATTAGGATAGAGTAGTGACCATATTATCCTTTAGTAACTCAAAACTCTTTTGACACTCCTCATCCAAAAAAAAGGATACATCCTTCTTGAGCATCCTCTCCATTGGTGCAGTGATTAAGGCGTACGCTTGAAAAAACTTCTTGTAATAACCGATGTGCCCTAAGATGGAGTGCAATCGTTTCTCAGTGGTGGAGACTGCTAAATTAATGATAACTGCAATCTTGGATGGGTCAACCATCAATCCCTGCTGACATACAATGTGCCCCAAAAAAATCCCAAATGGCATGCAGAATATGCATTTCTTGATGTTTAGCGAAATTCTGGTGTTTCCTGCAAGCATCCAACATCATGCATAGGTTTGACACATGCTTCTTTACTAATCCAAAAACTATCCAATCATCAAAATAGACCTCCATAAACAAGTGAATGAACTCTTTTATTACAGAAACCCATTAGTGAATGAGTATGCTTCCTGACCTCCCACTTTATCCAAAACTTCATCAAAGAATGGTGTAGGGAAAGGATCATGTACACAAGCATCATTTAGTTTGCACAGATCTACGCAGATCCTTGTCTCTCATTTGGTTTTATTTTCTTGGACGACCATAGGACTTACCCAATCTAACTGCCCTACTGGCTCAATGATACCTACGGCCAACATCCTGTCGATTTCCTCCTTAACTTTCTTTTATATTTAGGATTTAGCCGATAAGGCCATTGTTTGACAGGACATGCATCCGGCTTCAAGGTGATTCTCATGACACCCATAACTCCCATGATTCCCTTTAGCTCATAGAACTTTGTAGCGAACAGGTCCTGATATTCGGTCAGTAGCTCCGCGATCTTGCTAATTATATCATCGTCCCAATAATACCCAATTTTGGCCATCTTGGGCTTCTCTTCCGTTCCAATGTTGACTTCCCTCAACTTTAATGGCTTGTTCACATTTACTGTTTGTAATAGGGCTGTTGAGACTGTGCGCTCCCCTTCTAACTTTGGGATAGTGATATTTTTGGGATCCTCATCGGAGTCTTATACTAACAAATTTCGGCAATTAAAAATATCCTGCATCTGCACATCCCAAGCTGGTGCAACACATTCTCTCCTAGATAAGCACTCACCAAATACCAGAGCATCGATATATTGCAAGGCTTCATCAAATTTATCCATCCCTCCTACTAACCCAAAAGTCACTATGAAATCCTCTATCATTGTACCCCAGTGGCGAGTGTGTTGGTGTAGCTCTCCATCTAAATACCAGGTAGCAGGGATTCATCCCAAAGCATGAATAAACATATGGACCCATTCATTCCAAGTATTTTTGTTCCAAACCTCCATCCACATAGCTAGGTGCTTGCACAAGTCCCCGTGACTAGAGAAGAATTCCATGGGTGGGTTAACTAGAGGTTCAAATCATAGGATCATCATTTTTCGGCATTGCCCCCAGTCTTGGAAATCCTCCTTATGAGTTTCCCACCACCGCACAGGGGTCGCATGCATAGCCAAGTCAAGTTCCCAAAACCTCTATTCTTCAGGGACATCTGCTTCGAATGCTTTAAGAAATTTCTTAACACTACCAGAACCATCAAAGTAGGGTAGTTATCTTACCTCTGAGAAGATGCATTGAAATATTTTTGTGATCTTAAGGCACCATAGTGCAGATACCTCATGCAACCAGTTCTGCAAACTTTTCTATCTCGCCATCTGATTTTGAGAGGCATGCACTATCTTTTTCCCAACACAAAATGCCATCAGCCTTGGGGTTGATCCAATCATCATCCAAAGCATTCAGTTTGTAAATGTGATCAACATCCTCCTCCTTGCGCACTGGCTCTGTATATCATTCACCTTCTGCTGGATCCAGGTGGACTATTACCCGCGTACCCTCATTCTTAAACACCACACTTATTCTTTTCAGATTTATGATACTCGCCATGTCAATGGCCTGGCCTAGACCTAGGAGCACAGGATAAGTGCCTGCATCATCCACAATATGTATTACTTAAAAATCTACATAGAATTTAACTACTGCAATGGCTACCACAACCTTTGGAAGCCTACCTAGTGGAATCATATTCTACTGGTTAGCCATTCGTAACTAAATAGTGAACCACTCCAGCTTGGTTTCTCCCATCCTTTACCAAGTTTTCTTGAGTAGGACATGTTAGGGTCCCGTGATTTGGCTGATTGGCAATCCAAATGACAGTGTAACATCAAACCAATCTTTGGAGCCCAAGGACCTAGCCTTCCTGGACTCAGAGAGGGATCTCTCTATCTGTGTAAGGGATATCTGTGTGTTTGCCTATTGTGTTTTGATTTTAGGCTAGTTATGAAGTAAGTTTTTGGTTTTGGTTTTTAGGTTGTGAGGGATGAACTGATCAAAGATATAAGATAGGTAAAAATATTTCAGATCAACTAGGATATGGGGTTGAAAAGGTCGAGAAAGCTTTCAGATGGTGATACAAGGTTGTTGAAGGGCAGATTTTATTTGAGGTAAAATGGATCTTTGGGAAAAATGGGTTAATATGGACATCAAGTTTTTGAATAAAAAAGGGTTTCAAGCACAAATAGTTTAATAGCTGACATAAACATGGTAGGGAAAACCATTAATCATGAGAAATGTAACTTTAAGCTAATCAATGCATAGAAATAAACATTCAAGCCATGCATAGAGATATGTAACTCTCTAACTTTAGGAAATGGCTATCAGACTTTGGGGAAATACACTTAAGACAGAAAAAAACTCAAATCACTATGCGGGAACGCCTAAACATATTACTTCGAGCTATTGGGCACTTTGAAAACAAGATTGCATAGTATTAGGCAAAGGGAAAGATCAGAACAAGACCTCCTTGGTTCAAAAAATGACAATCTAATTAGTCAAAGAGAAGTTTCATAGGTGGAGCTATGGCTAGTCATGAGTAAGCAGGGCATACCGTAAATCATACTTAGCATGCATAAAACCATGAATGAAACAAGCAAAAAATATTCTTAAGTTATTAAAGAGCAATCAACAATTCTTTAATGTGACTAAGAATGAAGAAAACATGGAAGCTATGAAGAAACAGGAAATTTCAGGTGCCTCCAAGGGCATGTCTCAAATTTTTTCTCTACTTTCCTATAGCAAGCAAGAACATGGATTTATGAATGAAAACTAGGAAACAAAATAGAGAGAGAGACACTATACCATTCTACCAAGTCATGGAATCCAACAACAATCCTCTTTCATCATCCAAGAACATCCAAGAGACTATCCAAAAGCATGAGACAAGTATTTATTCCAAAGCTTATATGACCATATATTGCTTCTATTCATCAAGTTCAGCCTTGTTTACAATGAAAGCATTTGGAATATATAGGCCAAAGTGAGGAAAACCTCCTAGTTCAACTTGCAATCTCATTGGCCTATCCAAAATATCTGATTTTTTCCTTGAGGCTTTGCAAAGCCCAAGGCACAAAATATCTAATAAAATATCTAAAAAATGCTAAAAAAGGGAAATATATTGACTTTTCATAACTTATCACGTACAAAAATAGCTAAACGCACATGAGAAAAATTCAATTTTGAAAGGTTTAATTTTTACAAAAATACTCAAAAAATACATTAGCAAAAAGTCCCCTGACTTGTCAGCAATCTTTGGAGGCCTTCTCGATGCCGAAACGAAGCTCATGATAGCTCGTTGGAAATCTCTAAGTGTCTATTTTCTGAAAATGTTTATTTTTCTCCAAAATGACCACTCGAAGTCCTCTAAAAAATGGCCAGTGTGCAAAAACCCAAAAAATAAGCCTTGCTGATAAACGGGGCAAATTGTAGAAAAAATGAGTGTTTTTCGCCATTTTGGGGGAGCAAAAGATCTTCAATTGTTCTGAAAATCGCTGAGTATGTGCCCCTAAAATTATGGCATCCAATGATACAATTTTCATCCTTTGATGATGTCCCAAACTGAAATGGCGATGCCCACGAGTTTTGGCCAAAAACCCAAAAATGACGAAAAACCAAAATATGTCGAATTTCGCCCAAAATTGGTGAGCATGCCCCTCAAGGGTTTTCAGAAAAATTTTGTGAAGCAGAGGCCAAAATTTGGAGCCTTGAGGTGTCTTTCCTCAATTTTTGTGCCGGGCGCTTCCCTTTAACCTTGAGTTTTTCTTGAGCAGCCTTCAACTTCCATCGAGCAAACTGATTGAGCTTTTTATAATGCCTGGTCATCCTCCATTGAAGGTCCAAGTCCTTGTTTGCCTTCTCAAATTTCTTCTCCAAGTGATCATTAACTCTCTCAAGGCATGCTTCCCGATTGTTCTCTGTCTCTTGTTCTAACAATGCAGTGAGAGTGGTAGATTGGAGAAGGGCATCTTCTTCTTCTTTTTGTTTCTCAAGGGCCTTTTTAGTCCCATGGTTCTTAGCCTCTTTCGCCTAGGCTGATCTTCACCTTCACTTTCCTCGAACTCACCCATGAGTTCTTCCAATCTCACCTGTTCTTTGGAGGCCTCCTTTTTGTATCGGATGGACTGTGTCTCATATACAGCCATATGGACACTCATTTGATTGTTTTGGACTTGCAAAAAGTGATTTAAGTTCCCAGCTCTATGAAGATTAGCCCTCAAGGCATCAACTTGGATTTCTCTATGGATCAAGAGATTTTCTAGGATCGAGGCTTCATTATCACTATCATCACTTTGGATTTGGATGATGTCAAATTCCCTTTCCTGCTCATGACTACTTTCTTCCCTGTCCTTCCCTTTGCTTTGGGTGGGTCTTCTAGTACTTTTCCTCTTGGACAATTCGACCATGGGTTTCTTGGGAAATTTTCCCTTGCTTCGGAGAGCCCTAGTCACATTTTGAGTTACAGCTCTAGGCACCCTTTTCTTTGCTGTTTGGGACTTGGTGACTTTCGGAGAAGAGAGTATGGCCCCTTGCCTAGGAGAGGCAGCTAGCACATGCTCCATGGGCTCTTTACCCTTGTCACTTTGCCCCTCATTTTTTCCACTGTCTTGGAGTTCTTTATGGATGCCTTGGCTATCCTTTTCCACTTCCCTTTGAGGGTTGTCCTCCTCACTGTGCTGCAACTTTTTATCCTGCTGCCCCTCTTCTTCTTGAGGTTTTTGTTCATCACCCTGAGGCTGCCTCTGCTTATATTGCTGTAGCTGTTGTGTATCATGTTGTGGTTTCCCCTGTTCAGCATATTTTGGCTTCCTCTGTTCATAACCTTCATGCTGTTCCTGTTCACCACCTTCATGCCTTTGTTGTTCTGTCTCACTGTGATGCTGCTCATTAGCACTTTCTTCTTCATCCCCTTTGTTACACAGTAATTTGTCACCGTCCCTGCAATCCCCATACCGCACATTGGAGGGCTCATTTTGTGACCTATGAGTAGTGACATGCCTTGAAACCACTTTCATGACATCCCTCTGAACAAGAGCTTTCATTGCCCAGAAGACATATCCTTGTGAAAAACCCTAAAAATGGCCCTTTTAGCATTGGCGCAAGTAGGTAGTTCAGTACCCGCGCCAATGGGGAAAATACTTCAAAGAGGCCGTGCCATTTGGCGCTCTGTCCCATTGTCGCACTCGCGCCAGCCAATTTAAGGAATGTTTTTTAAAAATAAATGGCGGAAGTTTCATCCTAACTGATCTAGGAACTGATATCTATCCCGAGTTGGGCGGTTTGGCTATGGATTTCCATAGAGAGGAAGTGGTTTGACACCTCTCATGGAAGGTTCCTTGATGATAGGGCCAATCCAATGATCATAGGGATCCCAACTTCTCTTCCTCCATCTATAAAAGCTTGCCCATCTCCATTGCAAGCTAGTCTTCGAGTTCCCAAATTTCCAAGAGCCTTATGCTGCAAGAGCTTCCATAATTCCCTTAAGGCCAATTTCAAGCAAGGAGACTATCGTCAAGAGCTGAAGAGAGAGGTTTGTCCCATCCTTGACAGACTTTTCGAGACGTGTTCTGCTGGCGACCCTCCGAAGGAGAATTCAGCGTCAGAACTATGGTTGTAATTTTCCTTTGATTGATTATTAATGAACGACTATTGGTTATGGTTCCACTCTTGTTGTTATTTATAATGATGAGTTATTTCCTTTCTGACTAACATATAGTTGCATTGACTGGATTTTACGCTTGCATTTGTTTTGTTTCTCGCATGTGCAGGTGTCCCATCACGGAGATCGCCGGGATCGTGATCTACCAGAGCTAAGGGATGGGAGCGCCAGCTCTTCTACAATGACTGCGTTGGATTCTGGGTAAGCCTTCATCGCTAGTTGGTTTATTTGCAATTAGGAACCTGCACTATAGCGTGATTGATTGTTGCTAGACCCGATCTGGGCTAGTAGGGATCGCCTCTATCCGCAAAGGGGATTTACCTCCACAACAAATTGGCGACTCCGCTGGGATCGTTAGCTTGTTGTCGTTCATTTTATGAGCTATTGACGGAGCCTAAAGTTGGCCAGATAGCCTTCGAAATGCTTTTTCTCTGCAATTGCGAAGTAGATCAAAGCTGCTTCAGTCAATCTCCGGTTTAGTTTGTAAACTGAACACTTGGAGCTTTGTCTTGTCTTTTCAGTTGATTCTTGATTCTGCTTGCTTGATCAACTCTTTGGGCTGGCTCTTTCTGTGAATTTGGCTTTTGGATAGCTTGATTATCACTGGTCTACTTACTGGATTTCTCTTTTTTATTTTTGACTGGTAAAATCGACTGGCGCGCTTTTCATCTTGACAGTCACACCCATTGGCGTAGGTTGTTAGTGTATTACCTGTGCCAATTCTATTCTGGCGCTAGTTTCAGCCTTACAGTCGTGCCAATCCTGTAAGGTACTAGGGTTTACTCTGTTTTCAGCTTTTTGAGCTTGATCTGTGTCTGTCTCGCTTTGAGCCTAGATCACATGGTTTATTTGAGTCTTGGAGATTCTGCTTGAAGTGGTGAGTCTGGTCTTGGTTGGGAGAAATTCTTTTTTTTTTTCATTTTCAGGCGTTGGTGCTTGTTGTCAGTTAGCAACCCGCGCCAATTGGGCATTGGTGCTAGTTGTTAGTGAGAAAGTCACGCCAGTTGGCACTAGTTGTCAATGAAAAAGTCGGGCCAATTTCAGGGTGTGTGAAAATTGAGACTTTTTCCCTGAATCCTTCACCAGTGTGTCTTTCCCTTCCGGTCTTTTCTCTATATGAGCATAGATTACATTGCTCATTGTTTGAATTGTCTTCTCTCCATGATTGCTTGATGTAAAAGGGAATGAATGCCTTGTTTTGATCTCTTGCTTTGGAAGTCCTCTTTTTGTTTGACCTCATATGTCTTGTCGCCTTTTGAGGGATTTTGTGACAAAGTGTTTGAAACAATGATTTCATTCTTAGTGCTTGTTTACATCTCTTTTGCATTCATCCTTCATTAAGAAGATTTGAGTTTATTTAGTTTTCGTCTCAAATTGTTCTTTTTGTTAAAATGCATTAAATCACATTGCATTGAAGAGTATTTTGAGATCCATCATTAAACTTAGATTACATTTTTTAATGATTGAAAACTAAAAATCGCTATTGAGTGCATTCTTATCATTTGAAAAGAAAAAGGAAATTTTGCATAGATTACAATTGCATAGTTTTCGAAAAAAAGAATTTTGCATAGATTACATTACATTATTCGCATCGTTAAATGTTTGGAATTACTTTTGGATAGTGAAAGTCATCTAGTTCGGAAGGATTTCGTTTGCAGTGTTGTTGTTTGTTGCATCATTGTTTGAAGCTCTTCCCTTAACTAGATAGCATTCATCGAATTGAAAAAGTTTTCTTTTCTCATGTAGATGCATATAGGAGATTTTCAGATGACACTCGCTAGGGCCTTGAAACTGAGACATAATTGAAGATCAACATTAAAATTTATTCAATTTACACTAAGGAAGCATTGAAACATTAATGAAACACATTGAAAGGTCTAGGCTAGAGACATGTTCCAGCATCTTTAAACCTAGTAGCTGTCGTTCGCCTCTTGGCTTTAGACAGCGCTAGTACGGACTTGTGCTCCCCGTACCGTTGCGTATATAAAGGGATACCCCACTAGGTTTCTATCCTTTATCCATAGGAAGCCGAGTCTGCCACCCTATACCCATGATACATCGGACACAACATTCGGGGAGATTTCCTGCACGTACATTAAGTCCTTGGTTGATTTCTCTTTCATTTTGAAACCAAGGTGTATATTGCAGTTCACAGTTATTTGGTACACCCTTTGCATAGAATTACTGAGTAGTCATTTCGATCTTTTCTGACTCTTTAAATTTTAAAATGTCATCAAGCGCTTGTCCTTTCACACTTGTTTCAAATCTGAAAATGATAGAGTCACCTTTTTCCTGTTTCTTGACTCTTAAAATATGAAACAGTAGAGTTTTGTTTCAATGTTTTAAAAATTAACTGCCCACGAAATATTCCTGGTTAAAGTTAGTTTCCTTAGGGTGTTTTTCTGAAGATAATTTCTAATGGCAACTTTTCCGGAGTTCACCAACCAAGGAATCCCCTCCGATGGGAATCCTGGTCTGTTTCCTCCTTTTGGAAATGTTGGTGCTCCTTATATGGCAACGTTATCCCTTCTTGGGTTAGCTGTTGGGTTTCCTATTTGGTTGTTTTCAACCTCTGTAGTCCTGAATGTCTCGACTATTGTTCAACCGTCTCCTCCACCTGAACAACATCATGTTGATTCCAAGGTGGACCTCTCCCCTTCTTCGCC
Source organism: Pinus albicaulis (assembly GCA_034641835.2). Taxonomy (NCBI): domain Eukaryota; kingdom Viridiplantae; phylum Streptophyta; class Pinopsida; order Pinales; family Pinaceae; genus Pinus; species Pinus albicaulis. The sequence continues at coordinate 5,086 of JAXQQM020087701.1, read as the reverse complement.
TGTTTCTACATCCTCCTCTTCTACTTCGCCTGGTGAAATTCTGGATTCGAGTAACTAGGTGGCTAAGAAGAAGAAGAAGAAGACAAAGAAGAAGAAGTCCAATAAAGGAGAGGCTAGCTCTGTGTATATTGTGCCTAAGAAGTCTCTTCTTGATAAAACTTCCAACCCTCCACGGAAATTCAAGTTCCCTTGCACGTTGTGCATGGGAGACCATCTTCTTAGAGACTTCCCTGGCATTCCCAAGGTACTCGAAGTATGGTCCAACGGTTGCCCGCCATTGCCTTTGACTTTCGGGAGTCAGGTTGGGGGAACATCTTCAGCTAGTGCTGGTAAAGCTCCTAAGAAGCAGGGTAAGATTACCAATCCCTGTAAGTTGTGTGAAGGGCACCATGCCATTCACCTTTGTCTGTATATGGATGAAGCCAAGCGAGTCTTGGACAACGCAACCGTTTCTACACCATTCCTCTCGGATGGTTATAAACGAATTTCTTTAAGTCCTCCACCAGTTGATTCAACGATTGGTCAAGAGTCATCCTTGGTCGATCCCGCTCCCTCGGAATTAAAATTCAGGAATCCATTCCCGACTGACCATTGGTCGTGGGATCGGTTGAACTGGCCTCGCCTACGGTGCACCAGATCGTTTCCGTTGAGAGTGGACCAAAAATCCCTCAATTTCTTCTTGTTTCTTCAAATTCCTCGGACTTAGAGAAATATTCTCCTATTCCTATACCTCAAGAAGAAGCTCCTTAACCTCTCGTGATGGAGGTCCCAGAGGATACCCCTCCCACCTTCGAGATGGAGGTCATAGAGGATGATCCTTATTCTTCCATAACATTAGGGGAAGACCTTCGCGGTTCGATGGTAGCCCCTCCAAGTAGTTTGGTCGCTTCCTTTGATTGGAATCGATTTACAGGATATCGCCTTCCGTCTTATGTGACTTTCGAGATAACGGTACAGGCCTTTGGTCTGGTTGTTCCTAGTACCATTATAGATGAAGGCACCTCTGTTAGTGTTATATCCTCAACTACCTGGCAATATTTCGGTTCGCCGCCACTTGCGCCTGTTACGCAGAATCTGTTGGAATTTAACAGAAGAATGAGTCAACCGTTAGGGATCCTTCCAAGGTTACCTATTATTTTGGGAGGTAAAACCGTCCAAATGGACGTGATGGTTGTTCCAGGCCCCTTGGATTTCAATCTGCTTTTGGGGTGCGATTACACCTATGCCATTGGAGCTCTTGTCTCCTCCCTTTTTTGTGTGGTATTTTTTCCACATGAAGGACAGATCATGACCATTGATCAACTTTTGTTCTTTGGTCTTGATATGGAAGCTGGCCCACCATCATCCCTTCCTGGTTTTTATCCACCCGTTGTATCTGCCCCACCGCAGGTCAACTATGTGGCTACCTATCCTGTGCCTGTACTCAGTGATAGTGTCGTTGTGCATCAGGTGCTGGAGGCATTGGGCCCTGACTTCCAGGATGTTTTCCTTCCATCGGGAGTGGAATTCTTAGAAGAGATGACTTCTTGTTCATTATGATGAGGTCGGTCAGAGCATGGTTCCCTTCCTATGTCAAGCTCTTTAAAAAATGAAACTAGGTTGTCGGAGCAGAGTTCCTTGTCTTGTGTCAAGCTCCTTAAAAAATGAAACAAGGTCTATTGGAGTAGAGTTCCTTGTCTTGTGTCAAGCTCCTTAAAAAAATGAAACAAGCTGGTTGGAGTAGAGTTCCTTGTCTTGTGTCAAGCTCCTTAAAAAATGAAACAAGGTTGTCGGAGCATGGTTCGTTTTCCTGTGTCAAGCTCCTTAAAAAATGAAACAAGGTTGTTGGAGCATAGTTCCTTATCTTGTGCCAAGCTCCTTAAACCATGAAACAAGGTGTCCCGAGGATAGTTCTTTTAATGTGTCAACCTTGTTAAATTAATGAAACATGTTCCTGTTCAATTTGAGTCTTTGATAAGTTCTCGTAAAATCCCAGTCGAGTCTGTCTCTTGATCTCATAACTTGAACCTTCACTCCATCTGCCTTACATATGGATTGAAGCTTGGGGGGCATGTACCTTGAATTGAGTCACCATGCTGGGGGCATGCTTACTATTTCAAGCATAGTTTGTTTCCATTTCAAGCTTGTGTAAAAATGAAACCGGTTTCAAGCATATTTTATCTCTGTTTCAAGCTTGTGTAAAAATGAAACCTTGCTCATTTTACCTTTTGTGATTGAAATTTTATCAGCTTGTTTTTGCCAGATGAGCCTTGGTTTTCTCACTCCAATGTCACTATCTGCTTGGCTGATCATATGCCTTCACTTGGTTGTTTTACCTGTTCCTGCGGAACCGCTGTGATGAGTGGTCTTGTTAGCCAGCCTCTTAACCTTTATTTTTTTTTAGCAGCTCCACCATTACCGGAACCAGTTGCTACCCTTTATACCACTCGTTCCTCCAGGTGGAGTCATCTTTCAGCTCTTTTCTGACTCTCTAAACATGAAAATATTGCCGAGGCCCTTGTCATTTCGATCTCGTTAAAGTGGCTGCGATATGACATCTACCCAGTATACGTTTACCCCTTTTTCAGGCTAGGATATATTATTTACGAAAAAAGAATACCCTAGCCTATCGTGACTAGGAGGTTTTCTCAGACATAGTTTCTACCTTTTCGGATCTGAGGAACTAGTTACGAAAAGGGACTGTTGGAGTTTACTTTTCCACTATCTTTTCAAACTCTCTAAATATGAAAAGACGCCGAGTTCTTCCTTTGTCAGACTCGTTAAACCCTGATGACATTGGATTCAGTCGTGATGACGATATTTGAGTTCCTCCTTCCTAGGGCTCGTTAAATGTACTAGGATGGATTCATCCGAAGGACGGACTTATATGACAAGCATATGGTATCCTATTCAAGCTTGTGTAAAAATAACGAGGTACTCGCCAGAAATGGTGGGGGAAAAATGGAACCAGTATCATCGTCGTGTCGGCAGTATGTCGCTCTTGAACATGGCACTTGTCTGCATTCGTGTAGGGTTGGGGACATCTCATCTCATTTTCACATGCCACCGTGGGTTTGGGTAATCCCTTTTGGCCTCTCATCTGCTCTTTTCCTCGTCACCATGACCTTTGATCTTTTGATGTCGAATACTGCCAAGTCCACTGTCGTGCTATTTATATGTTCAAGAGAAGTTGGCCTCTGTAAATATCAACCTCCCTCTGATTCTCATCTGATCGTGATTCAAAAAAACATTATGTTTCTCTATCTCGTGTCGATGGTGTGGGAAACACTATGGCCCACCTTCGATCAAGGTCACTTCCTGTCGAATCCAGCTCATTATCCGGGAAGCTGATATAGAGACTCCCTTCTGGTACCTTGGAGCCTGCATGCCTCAATGGCAGGTTCTTTGCATTCGACGCGAGGTTTTCATCATTGGCCTCCGATCGAGTGATTCTATGGGTGTTCGATGCCAGATCATTGATTCACATGCCGTAGACTGTACCTATAGTACCTTGAGGACCATTGTCATTAATGGTGGTACCTCTCGCGTCTATTAACAACTTTCATCATTGGCTGGTAATCAAACGATGTTCTCGCATGTTCAACTTCAGCCCATTTATTCGCATGCTTGGAATTGTACTGTGTTCGGGTCGTGATGGAGTGCAAGACCCTGGATTCCTGTCTGTTGTAATCCAAGTTGCGATTTTGTGGGTTATTATGATTGGTTACGTGACTCACTTACTGGATGGTTGCGACCATACTTGATTCTATTCAACGATCCTCACTGGATGGCTACGTCCATAACTTGGATCTGGATTATTGTATACTCTGTTATGAATGGATGCACCCATACCACATATATATCATGTATCTGAGATATCAGTTGTATTTCTTCGCGCAGGTTTTCCGACGGCGGAGTTTTCAGTTGGACACGTTCTCGTAAAGCATTTCACCCCTCTCTCTCTCTCTCGGGCCTCATGCTTTAGGGGGCATCTGTTACACAGTAATTTGTCACCGTCCCTGCAATCCCCATCCCGCACATTGGAGAGCTCATTTTGTGACCTGTGAGCAGTGACATGCCTTGAAACCACTTTCATGACATCCCTCTGAACAAGAGATTTCATTGCCCTGAAGACATCTCCTTGTGAAAAACCCTAAAAATGGCCCTTTTAGCATTGGTGTGAGTAGGCAGTTCAGTACCTGTGCCAATGGGGAAAATACTTCAAAAAGGCCACGCCAGTTGGCACTTTGTCCTAGATTCGCACTCGCGCCAGCCAATTCAAGGAATGTTTTTAAAAATAAATGGTGGAAGTTTTGTCCTAACTAATCCAGGAACTGATATCTATCCTGAGTTGGGAGGTTTGGCTATGGATTTCCATAGAGAGGAAGTGGTTTGCCACCTCTCATGGAAGCTTCCTTGATGATAGGGCCAATCCCATGATCATAGGGATCCCAACTCCTCTTCCTCCATCTATAAAAGCTTTCCCATCTCCATTGCAAGCTAGTCTTCAAGTTCCAAAATTTCCAAGAGCCTTATGCTGCAAGAGCCTCCATAATTCCCTTAAGGCCAATTTCAATCAAGGAGACTATCATCAAGAGATGAAGAGAGAGGTTTGTCCCATCCTTGATAGACTTTTCGAGACGTGTTCTGCTGGCGACCCTCCGAAGGAGAATTCAGCGTTAGAACTATGGTTGTAATTTTCCTTTGATTGATTATTAATGAATGACTATTGGTTATGGTTCCACTCTTGCTGTTATTTATAATGATGAGTTATGTCCTTTCTGACTGACATATAGTTGCATCTACTGGATTTTACGCTTGCGTTTGTTTTTTTTCTCGCATGTGCAGGTCTCCCATCACGGAGATTGTGGGGATCGTGATCTGCCAGAGCTGAGGGACAGGAGCGCCAGCTCTTCTACAACGACTGCGTTGGATTCCGAGTAAGCCTTCATCGTTAGTTTTTTTATTTGCAATTAGGAACCTGCACTATAGCGTGATTGATTGTTGCTAGACCCGGTCTGGGCTAGTAGAGATCTCCTATGTCCGCAGAGGGGATTTACCTCCACAACACCCTTGCTGCTTCACATCATCACTTTCCTCTTCCTTT
>JAXQQM020079838.1:70000-154428 GCA_034641835.2 Pinus albicaulis | reverse complement strand
GCTGCACCAAAAACCTCAATGCATTGCGCCACTTTGGAGGTGATTTTTAGGCACTTAATGAAGTCCAAATGGATCTCATGATAGCTCGTTGGAAATCCCTATCTGGATACTATCCAACCCAACTGGAATTTTTCAATTTGGAGTTCATTTTCCTTGTCACAAATCAAATCTCCCAAGACTAGTCAAAATTAGAAAAATGAGGCTGCCTCAAGGCAGAGTGCTGTTGCAGTCAAATTTCTAAGGTCTTCCTAAACTCCAAATTGAGCTCATGATAGCTCATTAGAAATATATTTGTGTCTAGTTATCATTTGACTCATCAGGAAATTCATTTGGCCAACCAAGCTAGGAGAAAGATTGATTTTCCCAAGGTCACTTCAGAGGTGCATCAATTCTCTTGAGGCAACTGTATTTTTGACATTGCTTTAAAACCATGACACCTGTGTAAAATGTGAAGGAGGTTTTTCTTCCTTGGCCATATTTGGACAAAAAAATCTGTCCGTTTTCCCAAATTCATCTTTTATTACTCAGAAATATCATTTTAGTGAAACCTATCCCGATGTGTGGAACAAGGGATTTGTCGAAATGAAGAAAAATGAAGGCGATAAGGGGCTTATAAATTCTTGAGAAAATTTTTGGAAGTAGGGAGGAATGTTAGGAAGCAGGGGAAAGTGGAATTTCAGAGATTGAGTGAGGGGAAGGGGTCCAAAATGGCAAAACACAGGCCTAGCCTAGAAAATTGTCAAGTTGTTGCAAGAAACTAGGGTTTGTGCAAAAATGAGGAATTTGGGGGATCTCAGTGATGGGAAGTGTTTAATAAGGTAAATTAAGGATAAGGGAAGGTGTATGAACATCATGATACAAGTTTTAATGATGAGTTGACCATCCAAGAGAAATTACCTTCAAAACCCTATGAGAGGGAAATGAACCTTACCTAGGCACAACTGAAGCATGAACAAGGTGTAAAATGACCCATTGGAACTGGACATGATGATGAGAACCCTATGAATGATGGTATGCTCAGCTAAATGGTGACATGGACCGACATTTGGACAACTTTGAGAACAGTGAAAACAAACCCTAGACCTAATACCTAGTGACCAAATTTTGCTTGAAGGCTCACTGAAATGACAAAATTTGACCTTGACACCTTAAAATCATTTTGTAAGAGCATGTTTGATCACTGGAGGAAGGCTGCAAATACTAACACTAACATTGGCTCCAATGGCGATGGTAGCTCCTTGGAGGTGCCAAGAACTACAGATCTTTGGAAAGTAGACAGTGCCTTCATCCATTGGGCAATGGAGTCAAAAACTCAAACTAAAATGAACGAATGAAAACCGAAAAAAAATAACTTAATAACAAGACTGAAAACTGACTCACAAATGACTCATGACTGACTTAACTAAAACAAGTACTTACAAAGCTTTTTAATGGCAGCAGTCCATCAAGATTCGAGGGTTTCAAATCATGATGACAGCCAACTGCCTGGTGATGGAATATGTACAATCATGTGTAATGTGCTTTCCAATCTAACCAATCAAGCAGATGCCTCCTTGATTGATTCTCCTGATCAGATCTTCTGGTCAACAATAAATACTGGTAACTGGGCATCCAAAAACATATTTTACCATGATCTCCTTCATCACTGAATACTACAATAATCACCTTCACTGCTGACTGCAACAGATTTGCTATCGGATCCTAAAAAACATGAAGATTTACCTCCTGCTGAAGAAACAAGGTGTCTTTTTCTTTTAATTCTGATCTTCCTTCATAATGTACTTCAGTAAAAGTATGTTCCTGGTCCTCAAAAAATTATGAACAAGTGGATGAGCAGATCTCCTCTTGGAAAAACATTTCAAAACATGAGACATATGAAGAAGAATCTGAAAGGAAATGTTGAATGTTCTGATCTTCTGTAGTCTGAATATTATTTTGATCATATTCATATGATATAACAACCAGATTATCATGTTTCTCATTACATTCATCAATCACAAGAAAAGAAACTTCAGATGATTCTTGATACTCAAATATGACATTTCTATCATCTACCAACGATTCATCCAAGGAAACTTTTTCACTTACCTGAGCGAAGATCTCGTCTTGTTTTTCATAGAGGCAATGAACTACCTCCTCGTGAAGATCTAGTTCTGGTGGGATGAGAGCATTTAGGTCTGTAACTCTATTTTCTTCATTTGAGGCAGCCTCAACAATACAACTCTCTTTTATGAGATCCGGTACAACATGTTTTTCCTCATCACAATTTATCTCTCGATCTGATTTATCGTCATCACTATCTGAGATTAAAACATCATTTTCCTGCATATCCCTTATTTCAACCAGATCTGAAATAAAACTTATTTTTTCATCATTTATAGCCATATAGAAATCTTCAACCTGCTGATCTTGATAGGAATCCTTCAAGATTTCTGTGTGCTGCTGAAATGGATTTTCATACAATGCTTCCATGATTTCTCCGTCCATCAATTCATTATCTCCATAACAATTCTCAAGATCTTCAATGAAACTACTAACGTGTTCACAACAATTCTGCACTAATATTAAGGATGAACAAGATTCTTTATACCTTTCAAAGAATATTGTATGAAAATATTTTAGACAATAAATAGAAGCAGGTGGCAAACTTTCATACCAAGATTGGGCTTCATTTTCCATAGTAGCCATAAACATTTTCATCAAACAGTCTTCAGGAAAATCGATCTTTAATTTATGCACATGAATGTGAAATTTCACCAGATGAAGAGCAACGTCATTACCTTCCACATTTATGAACATAGGCAAATTCTGAAGCCAATCCACCTTGGGAATTTTATTTGGAAAACCTGGGATGTGATCTCGGCTCATGGGAGCGTATCTTCTTGCAACCCGTTCCATCTTGAAAATCTTAAAGCTACTGATCTTCCTGCAGTGGAGTCACCATGAAGCATTGATTTCTGGATTTTTCAGTGAATGAAGTCGCCAGGTGAATGATTTCAGCCTTCTTATGTCTGATCGTTGTCCACCATCAACCATCAGATCTGAACTTGATACATGTACTGGGGAAATTTACAAGTTAGATGTTACGTTCACAAGCTAGACCGGAGATTCACTGAAGCAACATTTATCTACTTCCGCTAATGCAAAGCAAGAGCGTTTCAAAGGCTACCTGGCATAACTTCAGGCTCTATCTGTATCTTATGAAACAAATAAAACCAACAAGCAAACCATTTTCTCCCCAGTATGGTCGCCACTATGTTATTGCCCAAATCCACCTCAGGTTGAAGGAAGGCGGGATTTAGGGTAACACCAAACCACGCTCAGTCTGGTAGCTAGCCCTACCAGAACAGGAGAGGGCTCTCTCCGGGTCAATCTCAGGAAAAATGTATCAATAGGGCTTGAGATGACTGAAATGAGTGCTAATTTTAGGCTAGGTATATGAATCAAGGAGTTTGGAATGATTTTTTAGGGGTTTTTGTTGGAAAAAGGGAAAGGCAATTTTGGGCTTGGGGATGAGGCCAATTTCTTGCAGAGTTCAAGTTGGGGCAGGGAAGGCAATGGCTTTGATGTCTTAGATTCAATGAATGGACAGAAAATACTAATTAGGAGCTGAAGAGGGCAAGAAGGGGCAAGGATCCTCTTCAAACGGAGGAAAACATATAAAACTAAACAAAAGTTTAAGGCAGAGCACCAACAAACTAATGAATTCTACCTTAGTTACTCATTTGTTTATTTCAGAAGCAAAGAGAAGGGAAATGGCATACATATAAAATTAATGAAACTTACAGATACATGGAGAAAAACATCATCAAAACTCAGAGCCACAAGGATCCCAACAAGTGCTGCAAAACCCTGGTCTTTCCTTTGCCAAAAAATGTAGAAGTGTATGTACAATGAAGTGCCAAACTTTTCCCAAGTATCCAACCCTGAAAATGTCTCAGAAAATACATGATATAGACCATCCTAACCCCTTCCCATGCCTCTAGGGGTCGAGCTCATCCTTCTAGGAGCTGTTTCAACCAATTCTAAACTAGGAACTGAAATCTAGGCAATCAAACAACTTGCCTCTATATGAAAGGAAACTGATTCATTCATTTAATTTTCACTTTTTAGTGAATGAATCCTCTATAGCAAGTAAATATGTGCCAAAATTAAATCATATTCATCAAATTACATCAATATAGATCAATAGTTACATCAAAAAGTAAAACGAGTCAAAATTGGGCGAATTTCTGAGCTGAAGAGTGAAAATGGGGCCAAATTTCTCTATGCGCTGCACCAGAAAACTCAATGCATCGCGCCACTTTGGAGGTAACTTTGAGGCACTTCCTGAAGTCGAAATTGAGCTCATGATAGCTTTTTGGAAAGCCCTATCTGTTTACTATCCAAACCAGCTAGAATATTTCAATTTAGAGTTCACTTTCCTCGTCAAAAGTCAGATCTCCCAAGACTCGTCAAAATGAGCAAAATGAGACTGCCTCAAGACAGAGTGTTGTTGCAGTCAACTTTTGAAGGTCTTCCTCAACTCCAAATTGATCTCATGATAGCTCATTAGAAATATCTTTGTGTATAGTTATCATTTGACTCATCAAGCAATTCATTTGGCCAACCAAGCTAGGAGAGATCTTGATTTTCCCAAAGTCACTTCAGAGGTGCATCAATTCTCCTGAGGCAACTGTATTTTTGACATTTATTGAAAACCATGACACCTGTGTAAAAATTCAAGGACATTTTTCTTTCTTGGCCTTTTTTGGACAAAAAAATCTCTCATTTTTCCCAAATTCATCTTTTATTGCTCAGAAACATCATTTTAGTGAAACCTATCCCGATGTGTGGAATAAGGGATTTGTCGAAATGAAGCAAAATGAAGGGGATAAGGGGCTTCTAAATTCTTGATAAAATTTTGGGAAGTAGGGAGGAATGTTAGGAAGTAAGGGAAAGTGGAATTTCAGAGATTGATTGAGGGGAAGGTGTCCAAAAGGGCAAAACACAGGCCTAGCCTAGAAAATTGCCAAGTTGTAGCAAGAAACTAGGGTTTGTGCAAAAATGAGGAATTTGGGGGATCTCTGTGATGGAAAGTGTTTAATAAGGTAAATTAAGGATAAGGGAAGGTGTATGAACATCAAGATACAAGTTTTGATGATGAGTTGACCATCCAAGAGAAATTACCTTCAAAACCCTAGGAGAGGGAAATGAACCTTACCTAGGCACAACTGAAGCATGAACAAGGTGTAAAATGACCCACTGGAACTTGAAATGATGATGAAAACCCTCTGAATGATGGTACACTCAGCTGAATGGTGACATGGACTGACATTTGGACAACTTTGAGAAGAGTGAAAACAAACCCTGGACCTAATACCTAGTGACCAAATTTTGCTTGAAGGCTCACTGAAATGACAAAATTTGACCTTGACACCTTAAAATCATTTTGTAAGAGCATGTTTGATCACTGGAGGAAGGCTGCAAGACTAACACTAACAGTGTGATGACCAAGAAGGGCGAAAACTCAATGCATCAATAGGACATTCAACTGAGAAAATCAATGAATTATGAAAATCAAAGATCAATATAGTATTTTAGCATCAGATTACCTAAATATGCCATCACATCAAAGGATTAAAACACAGAATAAAAACCTCCTAAATATTACATCCCTTGTAATATTCCACCGTGTCCACAATGTGGGAACATTTGTCAATTTTTAGTCATTATTGTAATCAATAAGAAGATTTCCCATGTAGATATGGCCATCACTAAGAATTAGTTAAATATTGCATTTCTATTCAGTATCAGGGGTTGGACCCTAGATTGTAGGCTTTTCTATTGGAGCATTTTAATTTTGGAGTTGGAGCATCAATAATAAAAGACCAATTTCAAGAATCTTGAGCTATTTTTATCTTGTGATGTGTTTTCTTTAAATTTTTTAATGTTTTCCACTATTATTTATTTCAGTATATCATCTAATTCTAATTGTAAAACAAAAATTTGAAGATTGAGATTTGCTGCATATAGGATCTTGATTCTGGTTGTGTTTACAATATAAGTGTTTTTCTTCTAACGTCTAGTTTAAAAATACTTAACTTCTTCTTTACCACTATTGAATTCACTCTTTATTTCATCTCATAATTTATAACTTTTTAATGATCCAGTAACTATAGTTAGCTTGACTTGCAAATACTTTGGAAAAATTGATGCAACAAACCATCCTGTTATGACTCCATAGCCAAATGGAAATAGTTTAAACAGATCCCTTCATCCAACCAAAACTAACATTCAAAAAGAAACCTTCATGATTAGTTTAACTAGCATAATATCATAAAACATTAAAATAAAATCTAAATCTTAAGGAGAGATCCCTCTCTAAGTCTAGGAGGGCTAGATGTTAGGCTTCAAAGTGGTTTTGATGTTTTCATTTTATGATTGTTATTTCCAATATTAAAACTATAGAATGATAAAAACTTCCACTTAACCATTTTCTTGAGGATGGTAAGCAGTGGAAGTATTATTCTTTATCTTGTGCCTCCTCAGAAGATTTTTAATGAGATAAGATTTGAATTGAAACCCATGATCAGTTATTACATATCTAGGATATCCAAACTCGTAGAATGCATTCTCTCTTAGAAATTCTGATACCTTCTCCTCGGTTGATACCTTACAACCCTTGTTTCATCCCACTTTGTCTGGTAGTCAGTGCAGACTATGATATACGTTTTCTTCATGGATGGTGGATCAATGGGACTAATGAATTGCATGTCCCACTTGTCAAATGTCTATAGAGCTACCTGAGGGTGCAAATACATCTCATCCCTCTATGTAGGTTTACCCATCCTTTTGCACTAGTCACATATAGTAGCGTATCTCCTGGCGTCTTGGTGAAAGGTAGGCCAATAGTAACCTGCCTGCAAAGCTTTGAAAGTTGTTATTTTTGCAACAAAGTGACCCCCACAAGGACTATCATGACATGCAAATAGGATGTCGAAAAATTCTTCCACCCTCACACATCTCCTAAGAATTTGGTTAGGGCCTAGCTTGAAGAGATTTCCACCAATCCAGGTGAAAGGGGTGTTTTTTTTAATGATCTTGATCTTCTCCCTAGATGAGAGGTTTGGAGGGAAATTATTAGAACATAAGTAGTTAGCTCTATCATTAAACCACATAGAGAGTGTTGAGATAGCAAATAGATGTTCATCTAGAATTTGATCATCCACCATTCCTTCCTCATCTACAGGTATAGATAACTTGGATAAAAATATGCAACAACATTCTCCTTCCGAGGTTTATCAACAATGGTTAGGTCAAACTGCTTTAATAACAACAACCATATAATTATTCTAGCATTAACATCATGTCTATTCATTAAATATTTGATGGTTTCGTGGCTAGTGTTCACAAGGTTCTGATAAAGAATGATATGGTGTCTAAATTTTTTTAAACCATGGACAATGGCTAACATTTCCTTTTTTGTGACAGTATAATTGAGTTCAACCTTAGAAAATTTCTTAACAATGAAATAGATTACATAGGGTAATTTGTCTTCTAACTTCCCCAAGCTTCCCCCATGACTTTTTTTTATGAATCTATGTGGATATGGAAGGTAAAAGCCCAATTTTGACCTTAGAGAGTGGGGGCAGTAGCCAACATTTCTTTAATTAGCTCAAAATATTCTTAACAGAGAATGGACCAGGTAAACTCAGAGTCTTTGGCCAACAAAGCAAATAATCGTGAAGCCAATTTTCTATTATTTGATGAACCTTCTGTAGTAACCAGCTCAACCGAAGAAAAATTTGACATCTCTCTAATTTTGAGGAGCAAACACTATTTTTATGATGGTGATTTTTTTTCGGTCCACCTGTATTTCTTCTTGTGATATTGAGTGGCCCAATACTACTCTTTCTTTATTTAATATTTCACACTTTTCCAGGCTCACGGAGAGATGCATATCAATGCACCTTCTCAGTATTTTTATCAAAATGGAGAGATATTTTTGGAAGTCATCCCCATAAGGTGTGAAATTTTCCATGTAAATTTCAACTGATTCATGGACTAGCTCGTAGAAAATGCTCAAGGCAAGTCTTCGGAAAGTAGCTAGGGCATTGAAAAACCCAAAGTGTAGGACTTCGTAAGTGAAGGTACTCCAAGAACATGTGAAATTTTCCTTGTCCTAGTATTTAAGGGTAATTTGGATCTTGTTATACCCACTAAACCCATCTAGGAAAGAAAATAACTTCTTCCCTACAAGGCCATCCATATTTTGATCTATAAATGGTGAAGGGAAATGGCCCTTCTTGGTGGATTTGTTTAGTTCTGAATAATCAACATAACTTTTCCATTTTCCTTTCTTCTTTGGAAGAAAGAAAACAAGAGATACCAACTCACTGTCTAATATAGGATAGATGAATCCCGCATCCAATAATTTGTACAATGCCTCCTTCACTATGTCCTTCAGAGCTTGGTTCATCCTTCTTTGGGGTTGGTGCATGGGATTTCACCCTTATTTAATGTAAATATGATGTGTGCACATTGAGGGATGCAACCATTTTATTTCCTTATAGTCCGAAGCAAATGCATATAGGTTTTATTTCAAAAGTTGGCATAACTGCACTTATTCTCTATCTGAGAGGGATGAGTTAAATTTCAGAGATTTTTATGGGCCACATTCCACAGCCTAGGTGGTTTCAGAGGTTGAGTCAACTAAATCCAGTTCCATGCAAAGGTGGATTTCAGACTTTTTGACTAGATTTTCGAGTGGACTGTTAGTAGGGGACTGGTTCTAAATGATTTAGTTGTTGAATTCATCTTCATCAAGTTTCCCCCTATAAGAACAATATATATGGTACAAATGGGGTAGGGTGTAGTTTTTTATACTTCATCTTCTTCTTATTCCTCCTCCAACAATAAAGGTATATCATGGTCAATGGAAGGCTAGGATGGAGGATATAATACCAGATGTTTAGACAAGGGTCCATTCTTGATAGTCATGTTTCCGACCCGATAGGTAATATACGAATCTACAGTGGCTAAACAAGGTATCCCTAAAATTAAAGGATACCCATTGAACTTGGTTTTTGGCTGGAGAACCAACAAATATGTAGGGTACTCAAAACATTTAGTTGAAAACATAACATATTCAAAAATTCCTTCCAGAGCTACTGTGGACCGATCTACAAGTTGAAGAACCATTGTGGTTTTCCGCAAAGTCCCTTGGAGGTTGAGCTTAAGCATAGTTTCCTTGGTAATTACACTCATGGAAACCCCGATATCTATAAAAGTATTGGGTACTATGAAACCATCTATTTTCACATCTACAAATGGACTACCAGGGTCCAGGTACTTCAAAAATATCACCCTTCCTAACATTAATTTAGAAAACTAACCTACTACATTGATGGTGGGGTTATCTTTCTTATGTATCCCAGTTTTCATAGATCACTACGTTGGTACATTATGATTTTTATAATAATAGGATTGAATGGCACCTTTCATACCCTACTTGTATAACCGAGGGCCTTGAGGCCTTCTATGATTGATGAAGCAGAGTTTCTCTTTTCCTACTTCCCCACCTTGATAGACATCATTGAGTGCACGTAAGGAGAGACACTTATCTATGGCATGATTCTCCTCATAGACTAACAAAAACCTCTATGACATTCAATTTCCATTAATTATGAGGTTGTTTTACAGTACATCTAGGGTAGAATATAGCCAATGATATTTTTTCTTCCTCTTGCTTCCTCTTGATCTACATTGTATCAATTTTCAAAGAAAAGTTCTGAAACACCTCACTCTTTAAGTCCTTAAACATATTTCCAATCTCATGCTTGATGGAGGTGGAAGAGGAAGGGGTATTGGTCAAACTATGACTAGCTCTGTCTTTCTTCCTAGCTACCCTAGAATTGTTCCTGAAGACAGTTTTGATGTCCTCATAGGGAAGTCAAGGGTGCAGTTGGATATTCTGTAATTTAACTGGAATATTTCCTCATAATATTCTAGGTATTCATCAGGCCCTATAGTCAACCTAAATATTTATTCTTTAGTTTTCTTGGACCTACAGTAGTCCCTGTACTTGTTGTTCAATGCCTCTTTCATATATGCCTAGATAGTGATGTTCTTCACAGATATACCCATGAGCCAGCGTAACGCTGCATCCTTGAGGGTAGATGGGAATAGCTTCAGAATTTTATCATCTCAGGCATAGTCATAGGTCCCATAGAAAAAAAAAATTCAAACATGAAGGTGTAAGGGTCTTGAGAGTTAAGTCCATTGAAATTTATAATGACTAAGGGAATGATCTTCTTCATATTAGTTGCCTCGTCTGTCTCTATATTGGGAAAGACTCATTGTGTTCCATTCTTAGCAATGGCTTGGATTGGTGAAGTAGGTTCCTCTGGTGAGACAAGTTCTTCTTCTTCTCCAATACGTTCTTCAAATTTTTCGAAAGGCTCATTTAACTTGTGTTCAACCTGACAACCACTACAAAAGAGTGAAGGGTGACTGTGTGGGGATGTGGGGGTTTTTGGTATAAATTTTCCTTGATTATCCCTCCTCTTACGAGGCATGACAATTATTTTTTTTGTATTTTTCAATATTTTTGAAACTGCATGTAAAATAAAAGCAGAAATGAATGCTGAAATATAATCAAAGCATCTACATAGAAACCTCCCTGGCAACATTGCCAAAACATGGTGAGACATGGTATTGCACCAAGAGTACTACAACACCTAGAGGCTACTCTACTTTACTTTATCAACCCGACGTTCATACAAAATTTTAGGTGGCAGTGCTATATACACAACATATGCATTCCAATAATTTCATCCTCTTCTGAGTCCTATGAAAGGGTGCTATTTCTAGAGTTTTTGAGTCAAGTCTATCACACTTTCGAATTAGACCTAGAACTACAAGAGATTCAAAACCATTACTCTATAAAAAATCAAAGGCCTATTTTAAAGAATGAACATACATGTAGCTATTTTGTAAAGAATTATATCTATAATTTAGGCTATGGTAAGAAATAGAAGCAAAGTAGGCAACATTCATGAAGTAAAGTGCTGAATTGAAATTGTAGAAAGAATACTAATATAATCACACATCATTGAGCCAAATGGATAAACACACCATAAATACTTCATCATTTAACTATAATGATTTTAATCATGAATCTAGTCATGACCTAACTATGCTTGTAAATATTATTTTTTGAAGCAAGAAGGACAGGGCGCTATAGTGGCTTGGGAAGGTCGTTGACTCATGGATGCAGTTTTGAACGTGTATTGGTGGTTATGGTAGTTATAAATGAGGTGCAGGATGGTTTATGGGATAAAGGAGAGGCCGAATGGCACTGCTACAGGGTCTGCTATAGGTTTCCTGTAGTGCTACAAGAAAGTCTTGAATTGCTACAAGAAAGAGTTCAAGGGTAGTTCGAGGCTAAAAATGGTGGGAAAAAGAGTAGGGGAGATGAAATGAAGGTGAAATTGGATGGATGGAAGGTGGCCAACCTCTTGGAAAAGCTCATAATCTCTTGCAAATCTCGTCTTGCACTTATAGGGTTGTCATGGTGTGAAGGTGAAAATCTCAAAAATGGGGCTGAAGGTGATTTGGTTGAAAGAAGGTTTATGAAGGGTGAGAAATGAAGCTATGGGTGTTTTTGAAGTTATCCTCTAATTTTCTACTTGAACCTACAAGTAAACTACCTAATCATGCAACAAATATTGGCAAATCTATGATGAAGAAGATGGAAAATATGAGTTGAATTTCACAAGAAATAATACTTGATCATTCAAACATAAATATAAATCAATATTCTAAACATGTTCATGACACTACAACAACCTATCTATTCATTCCAATAAATCATAAACTGAAGAGAAAATTTGGGCCTGTGGTAAATATCTACCCTCCTCAAGATCCAATGAAAGATATGAGAGAGGAAGGCTTTGACATACAAATTTCTAAGTTTATATATTAATCTACCAACATCTAAACAAGGCTAACTATAGCAAAGATAAAATGGAAGAAAATTAAAAACGGTAAGTTGAAGTGTAAAAAAAATAGCTAAAATTCATAAAGAAAACTAGCTACAATGGCATAAAAATAAGCATGAATACATTAGAGAGACTAAGGAAAATGGATTCGGCCCTAACCCATAAGCCTAGCACTTTGAAACTAAATTAGTGAAGGAAAATATGAGTACTCATCTTATTGCAGAAAATAGTCTCATTACATAGTCATGAAAGTCTCAAAAACTTGTTACAAGAGCTAAGAGTCTACTAGATTCCACCAAAATTGTAATCCTAATGAGCTCTTGATCTTCCCTATTTACAAAAAATATATTAGATGAGTAGGCCTCCACCCCCAAAACAAAATATGAACTCCAAAATTTTAACAACTGTAAACAACTTTCATTGATACCCAGCGCAAACCCACCAGATCTACCTTTCGCATCAATAGAAACAAGTGACCAACCAAACATCATTTTACAAACAGGCAGACAAACAACATCCCAAAATCCCATGGTTTCTTGAGGAATAATTACATCATGCTTATATGAAAACAAAAAGTGTTTTGAGGGATATTTTTTATGGTTTCTAGCAAATCCGCGATAGTTGAAAGGTAAGAAGATAATTTGGAGACTATGACAGGGGAATACGCTACTATAAGTGCCCCTTCTAGGGATAATTTTTTTCCATCTGCAATATCCATTTTTACTTCAAGTTTTTCCTTTGAAATTCTAGTCTTACAACCTCTCAATTTGCATGACCTCAGAAGATCCAAGGCCAATCCCATACAACCAAAGGCTTCAGGTGGAAGGGCTCATTTTTCATGAGGGTGCAGATTGTATGGGGAAAAATTAATAGGAACCAAGGGAATTGAGAGAGGATTGGGCTCGGCCAAATTAATCTTTCTAAGGGAAAAGGAAGGTATGGATGTGATAACATCATCTAGAGCCACAAACAAACAACTAAGATCTAAAATCTAATTTGTAAACTACATGGAGGGATCAGGCTAAGGAAAAGCATTGAACATAGATTTAAAAGGGTCATGTAGAGGAGAAAGGGAAAGAGAGCAAGTACCTCTAGAGGGGAGTGCCTAAACTGGAGGATTCTCGACCACCTGAACTTGTCGATCTAGGTCATTTGTAGGAGGTGTGATGTTCAGGAGCACCTGTTGGTCGACTCGAGCCTTTGCCACAACCTGATATCCTTCATCCATATGCTCATCCGCCACCATATGCTCTACCACCAACTCCTCAATCAACCCACTTGCTTCCACACATGGATGTATTCTCATCCATCATTGACACCAAAATTCAAGATGGAAGTTGAATGCAAGGTGACCATACTTGTGGCACCGATAGCAACGGAAATCCAGATGCTCGTAATCGACCATTTGGAAATAAGACTAACCCTATAAATGTAGATTTATTCTTTCAGCTAAAGCCTCTCTCAGATCAAGTCGAACCAGAATATATGCAAAATTACATTTTTTTTCTTTCTAAAAATGACATATCAGCTTCCAAATATGTCCCCAGTAAATTTCCAATGGCCCAAAAAACATTCTTCATCCGGAGATGTGGTGGAAGAGAGGGTAAGTGAACCCATACCAATATTTCCTCCACCTTTTCATGTTGGGCATTGAATAGGGGGTGACCACTTCTTGAAGAGGATTGGTGCCAGCCAAAAACACCAATTTATTTGTAGAACCCACTCCACAGACTCCTGCTACCTAAAGCGCACCATAAACTATCCACAAGCCAGTGTGAGAATTTCCACCTTGTTATCCACATAATCCTTCCATGATCTCTCAACACATTTGTAGACATATTCAGCAGAGAAAGTTTTTCCAAACGCTCTACCCAAAAGTATGAGTATGGAGACCTTCATTTATTGGTTAATGTGAATACCTACCCCAAAAATCAAGTTCAGGTCCTTCGGTTTGTTTCTTATAACCTTAACCTTTTTCTGCTTTCAACAGATGTTCCGCCCATTCTGAGCCCCTCCCATAATGGACTAAATCACCATTGCATGTGAGCCATATTCCTTCAGAATCCCAAATTTTCATCCAAATGTTCCTCCCTAATTGAACACACCCTCATATAAGAAGGACTACCTTCCCAAACACGATGGTTGTTTATCGACAATGCCCCAAATGACTGAAAACCAAACCCCACAAAACCTTCAAACAAAAAACCATGAAAACCTAGAAAGCAAAACCCTAGCCTGATCCTCGTCACTTGAAATGGCATGTAGTTGTCCATGAGTACCATGTAGAATGAGTCCCTCTTGAAAGAAAAACTCCCTCATAGTCGTGTCTAGTCCAATTATTTGGAAGGAAAGAGGAGGAAAATAGTACTTTATACCCTTCAGCCCATCTCCTATTTGCGCATTACTAAAACCCTACCATACCCCCAAAGCATTTGCATCTGTGGACGAGGAGAGGCATGATCTAATCCCTTCATTATGCCCAATCATATGGTAATTTACTATATACTCCAGACCACCATAGGGGAATGAAGAAATGGAAGGGAGTAAAGAAAAATAGGAACTCACTTGACTGCACTTCTTCTTCGTAACTGACAGGATGTCTAATGTTTCCACTCCCACCAGCGTAGACTTTGGTTTGAACACAGGTTTCCCTTCCTTTTAGGAGTATTTTTCCCTCACCACTGATGGAGTTAAACTACCATCCATATTCTAGCTCAACACCAACTCATCCCCTTTGTGACTTGGAGACCTTGTTGGAAACACCACCTTCGCCAAGTTGTGCTTTGTAGGCTCCAAAATTCATACCGAGAGAATATCCCCTGCCACAGGCTCCAACTCCACACACTCATCATATTTGACCATTGTAAACTACCAAAGTAACAAGCCTCTATGACCACCCCTAAACCCTCTCAAACAATGACAAATGAACCAAGAAAAACCATACAAATTGACACCCCATCGAGGAAACCATAGTAGAGCTATAGCAGTAACAGGAAATGAAGAAAAAAAAAGTAGAAAAAATATTTCGAGGGATCGCGTACATAGGCCTTCAGAGTACAAGCCTGGTAGGGCCTAGATGTCCCCCAACCTTGCCTCAGCATCCCAAATTCCATTCAAAGGAGACCACCTCCATGGTTAGCGCAAGGATTAAACCCTAGTTAAAATATCATCCACCATTAAATGAAACAAAGGCCTCCCCTCGTCTCCCCATTTCATATTTCATGTCTCATACTTTTCATTGTATCTTATTTAATTTTTAGAACAGGAACTCAGTGTTGATAGTAATTCACAGTTGTCTTAAGGAGTAGGTGATAGAAATAATTCCAGTAAACAAATTTTGAATTCTAGATTAATGTATATTTTTCCTCACACTAGTGAGAGACTCTTAGACTTACAAGTTTCTACCATGTATATGAGTTTCGATGAATATGGAAGGTTTGGAACTTTAAGATCTGAACACATTCCTTCGAGGAGAAATATTTAGAATTTTTTCCATAGCTCAATATTAGCACCAATAATTACCAGCCATATTATTCAGTCAGACATGATAGATGTTGGATTTGCAATAACTGTATGAACCCCAATATCTGTGTCATTTCCAATGATGGAGGGCCACACTCCATATCAACACCAATACTATTTATCTATAGAAAAAAATATTCGAGCTCCAGTTGCAGTTTTTCCTAGTAAACATAAGAGACAAGTGTCATAACTCAAATTCCCTAGTATGTATATATTTCTCAAGCTTGAGGGCATCTTCCCACTACATGGTTTTGAGATACTACCTAGAAAATCCACTTCTTTTTTTGTTGTTAGTATTCTATGAATTTATATCAATGGTGTTATTTTGGTTTATTCGTTGTATTTTTAAATGGTTTATGTTTCTTTATGAAGACTAAGCGAATGTTCATGCTATGGGAAAAAGTTGTAATTATCATAGACCATTTACTTTCATTGACATTGTGCTAGAGTGGGATTCTGCAACAAAGTGATTCACATAAAAGGTTTGGTTATATTTAAGGTCTTCCTATCACCTTTTTACCAGTAGTTAAATAATAAAAATGCATCCTTTATAATTTTAAGACATAATATGAATATATTTATTTTTCCTAAACCCAAATTATTCATATTTTAGCTACAAGATAAATATGAGACTAATAACCAAGATGAAGGGGAGGGATCAATATCTCGAGTAAAGAGAAGGTTAAATATGACAGCTCAGATGATGTAGAAACTAATTACTCCAATACATGTTGCAGTTGTTCATGGAAAAATAAGTGTGGAATATGAGAGTGCAACATATACTCTTGCTAAAAGAACCTTGTGAGATGCATGCAAGTTAGGTTCCACCTCCAATAAGGATATTTCAAAGAAATATAAAAATGAAAACTTGTATGTATCTAGCTGGCTTCAATTAGAATAATCAATCAACTGTATTAAAATTAGGATTATGCTAGTTCTACATGTAGTTTTATATCCAGTCTATTTTGTTGTAATGTCGACCATATCTATTAGTATGTTTTTTTGATCCAAAGTATGCAAGTTTTCCTTTTAAAATGAAGTCTTCTAATAAATGTTGTACATTATTTTCTACTTTCTTGTTTTAACTTCCTATCAGATGGTAAAACTATATTTTTCATTTCAGTACCAAAAGCATTTTATGAAAATCAATGAAATTCGCTGCTTCATTTGGAAGGTTCTTTGGGAAGCTTCAAAAATTTGAAAGCTTGAATACTAATTCTGTTTTGAGGATATCATAAATCTTCATGGATAGTGCAAATAATTTGGAAGATGAGTTGTCCAGGTAGTATTTCTCTTTGAAAAACACCACTAGATGCAGTGGATTGTTGATATTCATAGTTTTTTATCAATCTTCAACAAAAAGT
This sequence comes from Pinus albicaulis, assembly GCA_034641835.2. Taxonomy (NCBI): domain Eukaryota; kingdom Viridiplantae; phylum Streptophyta; class Pinopsida; order Pinales; family Pinaceae; genus Pinus; species Pinus albicaulis. Next base: position 137,558 of record JAXQQM020079838.1, on the reverse strand, counting down.
TCATTGTTTTTTGATTAATTATTAATTCATGGATTTGTTATTTCTACTTGTTTCTCTTTCTTGAAGTTTTTGTGATAGCTAGTTTGAACTAATTGAGGATAAAACATTGGTGGTATTATTGTAATATGTTAAATTATTGTTTTTATTGAATAAAGTATTTGTTGTAAAGGACTAATCAATGTGTTATATCTTGGAATTAAAAGTACGGTAAAGGTGGAGAAATTATTGGTTCTTTGCATGTAAATCTACAAACTAGATCAAAACTAGTCTTATTTTATCTTTTCATTATAACAATCACTGATGTTTTGAGTTGAGTGATTAATTTTTTTAATCAATATAGAGGTCTTGGATTTAGGGAGTGAATTATCTTGTCTTGAAAATACACTAGGATGGCCATAGGTGTTCCCTCAAATTCGAAGTTTGGTGTTGGAATTCGGTGTGGATTTTCTAGTCAAGAATAATATTGCAATTGGAATATAAAAATTAAGTTCCAAAATAATCCTATTTTCAGGGATTACTAGTGGTGATTGCTACATATTTTCTATGCCTATTTGGGGGATTAATAGTGGTGATAGCTACATATTTTAGATGTTGGAAATTTTCTCTAAATCACAACTTATATATTGTACCACAAGTTACGAAAACAATGGGAAGGGATTTGTCTTTGAAATTTATCTAGTTATACTATAGTGATCCATAAATATAAGAAAAAAATTAATAATATTATATAGACTAGTTGGCCTATTCATATGTGATAATGGACCCAAATAGTAGTTCTTATCTGAAGAAATTCTCATCAAACCTGGGCATTCATGACATCATCGACTTACAACCCTAGACTTATTCACTTAGCCTTCTACATTATATGATTATATACATGTATATGAGACTATATTATTATTGTATACTTTTTACGTCATTTAATTTTATTCTAGACTTAGGTTTGAAATTTTAGAGGAGTTTCGTTTTCACTCCCATATTGTATAACTAATCTACAGCTTGAGATTTTTAGGATATAACTTAGTCGGTATGATTATGTCTAAGATTTCCATGAAGGTCGAACTAAGTTTACTAAGGTGTTCTTTTCTATGGTGATGTTTTATTTACTTTGTTAAAACATGTCATTTGGCCACATAGTGTCCTCTATCGTCCAACTGAAGAAAACTTGTTTGAGTTTCTTGATTTTATGGGGGAAATGACATTGACATTGTTGATATTGAGGTATATATCGTACAAATCCTTTATAGTGTAGTTTAATTAAATATATGGCTATGTTCATTGTCTTTTATGTCTTATAATCTGCATTGTTTCTTCTTTCACTTTTAGAAAATAACTCAGTATTGATGGTAAGAAGTAGCAAATGAAGAGAGAGGAGAATAATAACACTGGAGCGAAAAATTCAAAAAGCGAGAGAGAAGAGAAGTGGTCTAGTGGTACCCGTACACAGGGGCATCACTCAATTAACCTATGGCATAGCACGTGCGTTCGTGGCATACTAAACAATACCCTTAATTTGACTACATATTGGAAAATACCTCTAAAAATCACTTTATTTAACCCCCTACCAATACTAACCCGTTGCATTTTCCCAATTTAAAAAATCCCTACTTTCACTAGATATTGTAGGTATCTATTTTTTCATTAACATTTTTTACACCCCTTTATATTTATATCCTTAACATAATGACATGATGCCTCTCTTATGACTCCACATGCATTCTAAAATTCACTTTTATTCTTGTGATATACATAAGAGATGCATATTAGTATTCCCACAATGTGATTACTCAATCGACACTCAAGCACATCTCACTATGATTTATGGCATTTAATGGTCTAAGACATACAAAGATCAACCATGTTTTAGGAAGATTGATTATGTGCATGTCTATAAAATGACATATAAATTGATCTATATGATGATGAAAAATCAATTTATCAATCTTTATGAATATGTTTGCACCAAATAAGGTGTTGAATCACAATTCTAGACCCTCTTCCTTTTGAAAGTTTTTTGTTCAAAAATCCAACTACAACCTCATGTACTCAAACTAGTGTCTTATTAAGGTGAAACTATTAATCAAGGTTGCCATTGATGTCAATATGGTTGTGACTGAGATGTCAATATTCTTGAGATGCCTGGCTCCAGATAATTATGTCTTACCCTAAGAAGTTGCCAAGTGTCTGATTGGTGATCTAGTCCCTAAGTACAAGCGCATGATGTGAAGAACTATACTTAATGAAGCCATACTTGTGATGATGTTATACTCTTACATGACCACACTTAATGATGGTTTTTGATGAAGATTGGAAGACTAAGTGATGACATGATTGATGATTGAAAGAGACCTTCCTAATGATACCGCCTATAATATATCACTGCACCACTATGTAATACATGAATTGCTAATGTCCTACCATGATCCTATGATGAATGTGTTAAACAATGAAGAAGCCAAAACCATGAAGAAGCCTATCTGCCCTGCCTCAAATTCTGCACTAATTAATGACCAATCACATTAAAAAAAATTGTTACTATCTTAGAGGCAGCCACTCAATTTGATACCTATGCCATGTTTTAGAGCATAATTTTTCCTTTCCAATGAGCTATTACTTGGCCTGAAACTCTAAGTGGTTTGGGAGATATGAATTTTTCAAGTTAAGGAAATAAATCTTTCCTTGAACCAACCTGTGCCAGCCTACTCATGTCGGCCTCCAAACAAGGATGTGGCTTTTCGGTTGTCATTACAAAGAAGCCTATTTATATACAGTCCGAGATTCATTTTCTCACCCTGGAACTCGGTCAACAACACAGAAAAGAGAAAAAACTATTCACAACTCGTTAACAAAAGAAGGAAGAGACAAGGGAATTTTTTATAAGGATTTCTCAGTGATATTTTGGCTCAGATTCTTGAATATTATAGTGACTATGCTTGATTACAGTGATCAGATTCTAGACAGCTCAGACTAAGTTCACACAACAACTCGGACATCAAAAGTATGATAGGAACAAAGGCTCGGACTAAAGGATTATGACTCGATCAAAGGACTGAGAACTTGGACATGTGTTAGGGGGCTGTAATAACTTTGTGACAGTTGTGTTGAGGAGGGATAGTGTTCTATAAATCTCGTGCAAAAGACTTCAGACCTGTACAGAGAGCTGCAAAAACTTCAGGAGTTGCCATACTTCTTGGACCTGTGATAAAGACATTTTCTTGGATCAAAACAGTGATATAAACTCCCACAAAAACTCGTGATAGAAAGCTCAGACTTCGGAATTAAGGTCAGCATCTCAAACTTGTTTGGGTTTCTAGATTCGAATTAGATACAAGAGCTTGGATAGCCATTTGGTTGCTTGGACTTAAACTTCATATTTGTGTGGAGAAGTCTCACTTGGATATATATGCTACAACATCCTGTGGAGGATTAGTGAGCTGTCACCACACTTCAGCTCAGATTGCAGTGGCTTGAATATTGACGTATTGTTCACAAAACTAAGTGCAAAAGCATCAATTGATGCTCTTGAAAAACAGAGCAGTTGGAGCTTTGGATAGTAAAGTTTGATGATGACAGTTTGAATATATTCTTGTAGTAGATGTTGGAGCAGCCTTGAAGCAAATCTAGAAGCAGTATTCTTAATCATTGCTTGGAGCATTGATTGAAGATTTGTTGGATTTTTTTCATTGGAGAACTATTGAAGACATATTGAAGCATCCTTGAAACGACAGTTCGTGACCTCACTATAGCTCGATCCTGTAGCAGCACTGAATTGCAGGTGTTATCAGTCATCTATGGGAGCTCAACAGTGGACAGACCTTAGGCCAATATTTTGAAGAAACTTGGATCTAGTCACCTGTGGAAAGAGGACTGTTCAGGTAAGTTCTGTGTGGAAAAAACTGGGATTTAGAGGCTCAGACTATGTACAGTTAGGATTGTGACCTATACTCATCCTCTCATCAAACTTATATTCTTTGAAGAACAGTCTCTTGTTGTCAGTGTTCTAAATATCCAATGCAGCTCGATACACCTGTAGCAAGAGTACCATTAGAGTAGCTCAGATCTAAGATTCATGTAGCTCAGATAACAGAACTTGGATTTGTTGGGCTTGGATAGCAGACTTCAGATTTTTTGGGCTTGGATAAATTAGGTTTGGTGTAATCTCCTCTTGTGAATAGAATTGGGCCTTTGAAGTACTTGCAGACTTTGTTAAGCAATCAATTGGAGACCCTAAAGAACCCTGTTGAAGACTTTAAGAACATAAGGTTTGAGAATACCTTGAGGAATATTAATTGAACCTTTTCAGAGCAGCCTTTGAGAAGGATTATTGAACAACACTGTCGGAGTAGACCTAGAGCTGTCTTGGATCAAATTGTTAAAGGACATTGTGTGCAAACCTATTGTTTCTTCTCTTCAAGCATTCTATCTTTTAGCATCACTGTTCAGACTAACTTAAATTCTCTGGTCAACTAGTATCAAATATTCTTCAAATGCATTTGAGGAAACTTACCTACTATTCTTTGTTTTCCATGTGTCAATGAAAACTACTCTTTCAGTGTGACCTCACTACAGCTCGATCCTGTAGCAGCACTGAATTGCAGGTGTGATCAGTCATCTGTGGGAGCTCAACAGTGGATAGACCTTAGGCTAATATTTTGAAGAAACTTGGATCTAGTCACCTGCGGAAAGACGACTGTTCGGGTAAGTTCTGTGTGGACAAAAATGGGATTTAGAGGCTCAGACTATGTACAGTTAGGACTATGAACTATACTCGTCCTCGCATCAGACTTATATTCTTTGAAGAACAGTCTCTTGTTGAAAGTCTTCTAAATATCCAGTGCAGCTCGATACACCTGTAGCAAGAGTACCATTAGAGTAGCTCAGATCTAAGATTCATGTAGCTCAGATAACAAAACATGGATTTGTAAGGCTTAGATAGCAGACCTCAGATTTGTTGGGCTTAGATAGCAATCCTTAGATTTGTTGGGCTTGGATAAATCAGTTTTGGTGTAATCTCCTTTTGTGAATAGAATTGGGCCTCTGAAGTACTTTCAGACTTTGTTAAGAAATAAATTGGAGACCCTAAAGAACCATGTTGAAGACTTGAAGAACATAAGGTTTGAGCATACCTTGAGGAATATTAATTGAACCTTTTCAGTGTAGCCTTTGAGAAGGATTATTGAACAACACTATTGGAGCAGACCTAGAGCTGTCTTGGATCAAATTGCTAAAGGACATTGTGTGAAGACCTATTGTTGCTTATCTTCAAGAATTCTATCTTTTGGCATCACTGTTTAGAAAAACTTAAATTCTCTGGTCAACTAGTATCAAATATTGGTCAAATGCATCTGAGGAAACTTACCTACTATTCTTTGTTTTCCATGTGTCAATGAAAACTACTCTTTCAGTGTGATGATTCCTCAACTATAATTGATTAGATTCATATTTTCCTTGAGCAGATGCCACTTTGGTCCAGCTTCAAATATGTATTAGATAAAGGTCTCACTATAATCATAAATCGAAACTCCTTTAAAGATTCAATCTTCTAGTCATGATAGAGAAGACACCCATGATGTCAGTAACATGAAAGGGGTTGGATCATGTGCATGCAATATAAAGTATGAATTCCAATCAACTCCACAAATATATAAATCCCTAGTAGGCTTATGATTCTGAAGATTTGTCAGATTACTACAATTTTATGCTAAACCAAGATTGCAAAACCATTACTTAAGCATAATTATATCCTTAGGAAAATTATGACTACAATGTTGTGAATTCTGAACAATGCTACATAGTCTTTTAAGATCTCTGTCTTCGAAAAAGAATGAATATAGACTTCTGAAAATTCACACATCAATCTTCTAAATTTTGGATCCATGAATTTTGAACAATGCTACATAGTCTTTTAAGATCTTTTTCTTCGATTATATGTTCTGAAAATTCAAATCATCTTAATCAGCTACCATACACTCCACTTGTCCCTTTTTTAAAGTGTGATCTGACTTGGACAGAGAGAGCTCAAATACCATGTCATTACATAGGACAAAACAACCCAGATATTCCAAATTCTGTATCATACTAAAAAATCTGTATCTTTAACGTTTAAGTCCATTTGGGGTTTTCAGATTCAATGTTACTTGCCTGAATTCATGTCAAAACACAACTTACAACTGCATACATTCCGTAGTGAATAATGGAAAGAATTTCATCCCGTACCTTTGAAACTGAAGTATTCATGACTATAAATTGAAGCCACAGAGAAATTCTCTTTTATTTTTTATAACAAACAAAGAGAAATACCTTAAGCCTTTGTGGAAACTGCATGCCACCTCTCAGATCAGTTATTTGAAGTGCTCTTGATTTTTATTTTGGGTCGCAAAGCTTAGGGCTTAAATGTAAGTCCATGCTTGTCAGCATTCCATTTATCACTGTTTAAAGGACTTCTGTTCATAATTTGGAATTGGAAATAAAACTATGTTTGTCATATAAAAATACTATTAAAATTTAAAATATGCCAAACAACATACAAATGAAAAGGCACAGAGGTGCTGGCCTTATTTCTGATGGTGGTGTAGGCCATTCAATTCCATCCTACCTGTCATTTCTATAGAGCCCTTCTTCGAATCTCTTTCCAGATTTTCTTGAAATTGACCTATATCTCTGTCTCTAGTTTTGGGAGAATAAAATCTCAATTACAAAAGAAAAAAGTCATCCTTCTATGGAGAACTGACCATGGTATACCAAAATCATCCTTGTACAAATTAACGAACTCCATCACTGTCACAACCGAGTATACCAAAATCATATTGCCACAAGCAAATAGAGTCATCACTCACAACAGATTGAGTAGTTAGAGCCTAAGGATAATGAGGTCAAGAAGGACAATTCTACGATTAAGATGTATAAGAGGGACCACCATATTGATATAATCGCTGATACATACACTTGATGACTAGAGGGAAATTCATAACCCAGGTTTTAGATTACACAGAATCTACACTCACCAAGGTTTTAACCTGGACTATTTTTTCTGGTTGTAGCACAGAGTTGAGTCAAGATGTGGTTCTAGCACTTTTTTCATCATCCCATGAATGCTGCAAGTCCATTGGTAACATGTATCCTTATTTGGGAGACAATGACCCAAGTATGTTACTAGCCCCTAGATTTTCAAATAGGAGACCTCAGTAAAATGTATATGTCACATTTTTTCAAACAATAGCCATGACACTGAAATAAGAATCGCTCATTTTGTAGATCTCAAATCAAGTGGCAATGAAGCAGAAGAGTAGGGCTAAAGAATAATGGTCAAATAGGAGTATAGTGGCCAAATTACACACCCCTATCTTGAACCAAAGGTTGTAATGAATACTCACCTCTGCAGGTGACCTTGCCTGAAATAAGTGAATGGTGTTGAGATTGAAATCCATGCCACTGAATACAATACACAGATCACATTGTAAATAAATGTAGAAAATTGATGCTTTCAACAAGTCATGAATTATAAAACTGAGGCATGGTATTAAACAATTTAACATATCATCTATGAAGTCTTTCTGCGTGCAATCTTGGACTGTAGAAAATTACAAATTGTTGAGGGGTTTACCCACTTTTACCTTGCATTAGTGACCACTAACATATAATGAACTGACTAAAAAACATGTTAGTTTTGAGACGATTTTCATTTTTAATGAAGAAAACAATCGTTGTAAATCACTATTTCATTGAACAGAAAAACTTCAGCAGTAGGGGAGATCAGAAGATTATAAATCCTAAGAATGTATCTGCTACCATACCTCTGCGATACAACTAACTTCCACACATATGGAATAAAAAACTCTTCTGGGTGAAGTTCCTACTTATAGGTGAATTTTAACTGGGTGAACATCTAAAAAACACACAAACCATCTATAATTAGGACAAATCAAACCACTAACAACAAATATAGAGAATAATAAAAGCAAATTCAAATACTGAAACATGACTCTTTCAAAACAAAGTTTTTTTCATATTACTATCGTCATTTTCTACCATGTCATAGCCAATTGTGTACCTTCACCCCTTCACCCCGCCATGACCAGCTATTAGCAACTATGACCTAAAGAACCTTTTCTACTGACCATTCCCCATCTGTATGTTGAGCATCAATACGACTGTTGAAAAAATCCAGAATAAAGATGCTTACCAATTCCACACCCCTATCTTGAAAGGATCGGACTTCCTGTAGGAAGTATAAGAAGCCAAATTTTCTATTCTCCATTGGGCAAGCCTCGATGTAGTGTCAACTCTGCAGCCAGCCTCACCCATCCGTGTAAGAGCCAGCGCTGCAGCAATCTCCGTGATGCAGTCAAAGAAAAACTCAATAAAAAGTTGTGGAAATGGTGTTCAGCAATCTGAAAATCCTGGATCAGTATCAAGTTTAGGGGTTTTCCTTGCAGTGATGATGACACAAATTCAAACCTATTGTTGCTAGCAAGGATAGTGTTATAAAGTTGTTAGCTAAACGAATTACAGTAGCGATAATGGGGCAAGATAGGTAGACTTTGATAGCTTTCAGGCTTTGTCATTGCAGTGTAGGATGAGAAATGGAATTAGAATGAGCATTTAGATAATTAACTCATTATATAAGAAGAAAGTAACACAACATAATTGCCCTTACAAAACAGAGCATAAATTGATTTATGAATTCTATTTATAACTCTTTAGAACAATCAGTGAAAGCATAAGATATGAAATGGAACTGAGAAGACATTCGATGAAATGAAACACGAAGGAGATACAATGCTATAAATCCATACCACATGAATCCCAAAATTCTTACTGCAACTGCCTCTGTATTATCAAAAAAAAAACTCCAAGTACAATAGCTCTCATGTGATATATCCAATATAGGCCAAATTACAAGGGCCTATTTTTCCAAAACAATAAATATATTTTTGCAAAAATAAAAATAAAAATGATATCAAGGTGGCCAAAATATAAATACTTGCAAAAATACTCTGATGGAACATTTTTTGAGCTACAAACTCTGATTTATATGTCCAATTTGAAAAATAGGAAATCCAACTACCACAAAAACATTCAAAATCAAATGCACTTCATGTGTTAGCCATTGCTCTGGTGTAAATTTGTTGACTTGAGTGAACAAAAACCATCATGATTGAACCCCGTGCCATTAGATCCTTGATATCCTTTCTAGCAAGCGAACCATTAATCTAAAAATTCAAGGAAAACATTAACATTAGTGAGAAGAACCACATACGTTTCTTCAAAACATATTCATAAAAAGGAACCAATTCTTCTTGCTTTTCGTGATTAAATGGACCAACTTCAGAAGAACCACAGTAGAAGGCATCCAACATAAGTGTTGAGGTAAGGGATGCCCTTATATTCAAAATGTATATATGTGTTGAGGTAAGGGGTACATATAGTTATATAGGTATGTAATTATATTGTTTTTATGGAAGAAATACCAAATTAATGTTTGAATGAAACACAACTACAAAAGATAAATGGCTAGTGAAAGAAACTTACACCAAAAAGTAGGTAGCAAAAAAAGGTTGAGTTATCTCGAACATTCACCATTTGAAGTATTCACTATACCTAAAGCCAAAAAGTACAAAATTAACATCAGATTCATACAAACAAATCAACAAAAATATAACCAAAAACTATTTATAAATAATCCAACATATGGAAATACATAAGGAAAGTGAAAGTATAATGTTTTGAAAATTAACCTTGTTCAAATTTTTCACAAAATCTGAAAAAACTTTGTAATCACTTTCTTCTAATTTGTATGTATCATTCTTAGCATTGTACGATAACTTTGCGATTGCTATAACAGATTCAAGTTGTACAAAAGCATGATCAGTCAAATCATATTTATACAAGCGTTGCCCCTTTATTCGACTGTACCAACATAATTGAAGCTCAATGCCTTCTAATCTATCCAAAAGGTCGATGTCATTATGGTAATCAAACACCCTATTACCATCCTTCTTCCTTATTCTTTGAACCCTTCCAATGTACCACATTCCACAAGAAACACCTTGTTTTGTACTTTGAGGAACACCTTTTCTTGCAGTACGTTCAGTGGGAGGAATTGAGTTGTTTTCAAACAACACCCCACAATCTGATCCAATTCCAAAGCCAATTGAAACACCCTTTTGTAGAGTATTCCCATCTCGTCTAAAGTAGACCCCACTTCTCACTTTTGTCAACCTATCTTTGGATAATGTTGGATTTCCATTCAACTGACTAACCAAACATGCTTTGAACATATCCTTACCATCAAGATTCACCACTAGTTTTATAGTTTTGCTTACATTTTCATCAATGGAATCTAAAATTTCATCCAACTCGTGTCTCCACTCACTTTCCATTATTTGCAATTCACTTTCATTGTGTACCAATGAAGATGAAGATTGAAATATAGAGTTGGAACATCTCGGTGGAGAATCATCAACCACTTCATCCACAATTTGAAATGTTGAATAATCTTTATCCTCTGTCCATGGTTTAACCCACCACGAACATTGAGTGTAATTTTCTGGTTTCATTCCAAGAGTTGATAAAATTTCTTGTGCATCCTTCAATCCATTCTTAAGGGCTTCTACAATTTTAGCGTCTGTGGATATTGAATCATATTGCGACAATATGTCAATATTTTGTACTGTTTCTTGGTGCAATTTATTCCAAATGTTTTCTTGCTTCTTATGGGATTTATTAAAATGAAGCCCTTGAGAATTTGATTCTTCTTCAACAACTCTATTAAGGGTTCCAACAACATGAAGCAAGTCAGTGAAATCATAAGCCCTCTCCACTCCAACCATCCCACCAACTTTGCTAAAGAAGTTCTCACATACATCTGACCCAGTCAAGTGCAAAACACATGGCAAGTTAGAGTATTGATCTCGAAACAATCTCATCAACAAAACTGCAAAATGACAAGAAATTCTCACATCTTGATATGCCTCTCTGCTAATGAAATTTATGTTGACATTAGTATGAGATTTTTTTTGTACCCAACATAACCATAATGTGAAGAAATGATGAACTCGTGAAGCATTTCGCACTCTTTCCCAGAGGCTCAAACTATGAGACATAAAAATGTCAATGTAATCAGCAACAATCATTAGGTAAGTCTCTGTAGCTAGTGTCCTCTCTAACTTTCCACTTGGTGTACTTCTCAACTCTTTCAAACACCTTTGAACATGCCTTGAAGCAATCCGTTGTGCGGAACCCCAATTTTGTCGATTCATCCTCTCTATATCTTCACACTTAAGCTTGTGATCATCCACTTTAAAAGTGTGATAAACCATTCTGACATGGCCAAAACTTATGTACTCATTTCCTAAAACCAAGTCTCGTCGACCGCTAAACAAAGGATTCACTAGCTTTTTGCCGTTGTGGATGTAATCTTGGTCATGCAATCCTGTTACATTGCAACCATTGTACAACCCAGTTAGCCTCCACCCTTCCCAAGGAATTTGATATTGAGGACCTGATGTTGAAGAATAATCCTTCAACATAAGTTGTCTTCTTCTGCTATCCCCATCTGAGGAATGACCAACAATAGGTCCCAAATTGTTTTCTACGTGTTTCTTCCACATAAATTCTACCTTTTTCCATTGTTGATAAACAAAATTTGCATTGAATTTATTGCATTTTGGATGAACAACCACAACCAAACGAGGAAGTTTTTCATGTAAAGGGTTTGCAATAATAACACGTGCATAATGTCCAATAACATTGTTTTTAAAAGAATTTGTTATAATCTCATAGCCTGCATCTCCCTCACCAACTGTCACCAAGAAATGTGATTGGCATTGATGTTCTTCTTTCAAACCACAAAACCCCACCAGTGTATCACTCTTTGCTACCCACCTAACATATTTTTTCACAATTGTTTCATCTTCTGCAAGGCATACAGGAATTGGTCCATATATACCATGTTTGGCTTTATAAGAAGCATAAATTTTTCCAACTGCCTCAAAAATGTGTTCGTGCTCCCCTGGAATATATGTCAATGACTTTCTAACTTGCCTTAAAGTTGTAGATATTGAAGGACCATCCATATTCAAGCTAATAAAGTTATGTAATCTAGGACCTCCCCATAACTTGATCATCTCATAAAGGGATTTTGTGGATGTACTATACCTTCTCCCCGCTTTTTCATGAATCAAATTATGAAATATATCCTTGACAAATTCCCAAACTGCATCTTTACCTTGTAATTTTCCTTGCTTATGTGCCTCACAAACATCCTTACAAAACCTAAAGACATCCTTCCTTTTTGCCGATTCAAACAACTTTTCCTTTAGAGATCTCATTCTAATAGAGAGTGTAGCAACCTTTGTCCTCTCCCACCAAAGAGCTCGCATTGTTGATCTATGATTAGCATTTGTAACCCTTGCAGCATTCTTCAATTCATTTTGAGTCAAATAGTCCAATCTTCTACCTTTTCCTGTATCTCGTTCACTTCTTTTATTGGTGCACCTTGATTCACGATATAATTGCATCCTGAAGTCATTACATTCTGGAACCAGCTTACAAAATATACATGTTAGTGAATCAAAAGGGGTCCCTGTTTTAGAACCCCTCTGGCAATGAATATGCCTATATGTACCATCAATACGACATTCAATACCCTCATAACATAGCATGATCTTGGTATGCTTCTCTATGGCCCATAATTTTCCACCCCTTTGATCATCCATTAGGACCTTTGTTTCCAATCTCTCCCCATTTCTATCAATATAAGGATACCAATACCCCCAACATTGTAGTAACAAGGGAGACAATTGACCTATAATAAGATGACAACACAACAAATAAATAAATAAATAATTAGAAGTACGATAACTAAATAATATACAAATTCATATTCAATTTTAGTCTAAACTATTAATTAACCACTAATTAACACACCTGAAGTAGGAGTTGCACTTGTAGAACCTCTATGTAATACTGATGGTGATGATGGCACTAAGAACCTAGTCAAACTTTGTTGGGACTTATCATTTGTAGGCTTCTTAGGTCTCCCAACTATTCCACTCCTCAGCCCAATCTCCTGATGTGAAGCCTCATTTGTCGTAGTAGTAGTGTGCTTCTTTGATTTCATGTGTTCATTTAGAGAACTGACAATATTACCACTTGTCGGAACTAAACAAAACCATTTATTGCACCGTGTACATTCAACTCTCACTTTTTTGATGTCCTTATAGTCTGCAAGTGTTGCTTCCACCACCTTGAACAAATTAGGCTCTTGTGTCTTGTTGAAATCATCTAGAAGTTTGATTGCTTGATCAATATGAAATCGATCTCCAACCATCGTTGTTTGTTGTACTTTGTTACATGAAGGAATTTCACTACCACTTGGCATTGAAAGGCGTTGTTGATGGGACGTTGTTTTCATATGATGGTTTTTGAAGTTGCGCATTGTTCGCGCTACCAAGGATACATCACCTGTTCCATAATCAATGCCACAAATTTCACAATGGATCTTTATTTTAGATTCTACCTTTTTTGAATATACTTTGAGAGTAAGTTTCTCATTGACAAACTCTTCCATTAAACTTTTCACTTTTTTTTCCCAAGATGCCAATACACAAGAATCAACAATTGTGGCTTCTTCCACTGACAAAGGCATATTTTCAACTCTTGGTTGTTTATGCATAGGTTCCTCCACATTCTCTTCAATGTTTTCAAAGATTGGTATTGCTTCCACTGCGTTTGCACACCTTGTTTCCACATCAAATGTGTCTAGTTTCCTCTTGATGCCTAAAAGTGTTGTATAAACTTTCCATTTCTTCTCTTGCTTTGGATTTAGAGCTACTCCATCATGGATAAAATCAAAAGGGTATTCAACGATTCCATCATCCACAATTTCATCACGTATTTCAGCAAATGTACAACCTTCTCGACACCTAACAATGCCAATGACAGGTTTCTCTTCATCGATAGTAATTTTATAAGACAAGTCCATCTGTTTTTGCACATAAATAAATGAAAAAGTAAGTAAAATTCCACAAACATATTGGTTTATTATGAAAAAAAGAGCAAGGAAGCAAGATATGCACTTTCAATTCAAATCTTCAAAAAACATGAATAACTCTTACTATTGCGATGAAACACTTTGATTCAAAATGTACTATTGATGGATTCCTCAAATGGAACTAAAACCAGAAATAAAACAGAGTACTAAAACAGATTTGAGAGTTGATTTATTGAGTCAAACATTGACAAACTTATAAGCAAGCTTAGGCCCCAAAATTTGCCTCAATTTTGGCCTTATTTACATCATTTTTTGTGTCCTAAAGAGGTCAAAACCGTGTCAAAACCAAACCATCATAGCTTTTACTGTTCGTTGGTATGAAATGGATTCTAAAGTTTTGAATTCTTCGAGACTTTGCTCATCTAGGTCTTGGCTCTTAATTTCCCAATTCTGATTTTTCTTTGATATATAAAGAAATTCTTCATATTTTACTGATTGAGAATAAAAGAAATAGAAAGGCAAGATACAAAGATTAAGTGCTCATTTATGCATGCAGTGACCTGATGTAAATTTGATAGTGCAAGCTTCTATGATCCATAACATATTAGATTATAAATCTTCCGAGAAATCACATTAGAATTTTAGGAACGACGCGTTTCGAACTACCAACTGTAGTTCATCATCAGGATAATGAAGATTGGTAGTTCGAAACGCAGTCGTTCCTAAAATTCTAATGTGATTTCCGGAAAGATTTATAATTTGATGTAAATTGTTAAGTTGAATCAGCTTTTACATTCCTCGATAATCCTTACCCTTGCGTACCATATTGACTTGGCACAACCACTTTGTACTGACAATGGATATACTATCTTTAGTCCTTCCGACATACTTTTGTCGTTTATTCTTGGACATTAATAAAATGTATTATCTCTCTTATCTATATCACATTTATAATAGTAAGTTTGATCGTCTGAATCAATACCTAACATAGCACAATGAAAATACCTAACATAGCACAATGCAAATGATTGCATATAAAAAGATTCATTACCTAATCCAACATGATCCAAATTATTGGATATAAGAAGGTCTATTACATGTTTATCCTTTAGTATGTTGTGTCCTCTAAGCAAATAATCAAAACTTTAATGTCAAATCTTGTGAACTTATGTGAACTTATCGCGTGAAAAATCTCACATTGAAGAGGAAAACGTATGAAATGGACATGTTATATGCACATACCTAATCATTAATGTATAGATAAGTAATTATTTCAATTTTTAGCAGATAGAATCCAGTGGATTATTTCATCTATACAGTTGTGGTACCACTATCTAAAGGCTGGGAATAAATGGAGTTGAAGAAACGGTTCAAGTCATATTCTCGTATAATTGCAATCTAACAAACCAAACCAACAGAACATTCTTAGTGCACACTTGTGTGATAGAAGTATCGTTTTTTAACTTATTAGCAAGCAATATATAGTTGTCACAAATACATATTGAATTTTTTGTGACACTGGTAGGCCCCATATTTACTTTGAATTGAAGATGCTCAGGGAAAACGCAAAGCAGTATGCCTTACTGTTTGAGCACTCATATTCCCATTGAAGCTTGGGAAGTCTTTAACACCACAATAACTTATACCCAAAAGCTGAGTGCTGAGAAAACACTTAGCCCATCCTGTAGAAATCATTGTATTGGACCTACTACCATTGGAGGATATGCAAAAACAAGAAGGAACAAGAAAATATCAAAATGTTTTGAAACCAGTCCTAGGTGTTTTACACTACAACAGAATAAGGCCACCTTGAGATTTCAAAATCCAGCTCTTGCCAAAATGACAGAATTTAATAGCCTGGTTTATTTTATTTTTGTAAGTGTTTCCATCTGGTGCACACCAGGTTTTAGGATGTAAACATGGACTTGGGACTTGCTTGCAAACATATTCGCCCCTTTGAAACTCATATCATTTAGATAGGGCAGAGATAACAGCGATTTCCAAAGCCACTGCTTAATATTTCAGCAAATATCACGAGTGAACGAACACCACGTTTAAAACAAGGCCCAGTTTGAAAGAGACTACTAATAAAATCAAATAATAGCAGCATACAGCTTATGCACGTAAAAATCTAGTCAATCAATGCACTAATCATTTCTCATTCCTTCAGATCATCTAGAATATGGAACCTGATACATATAGATTGCAGACCTGCAGAGGATTCCTATGTTTGAGAAACAATGTAATGAGGCATTCAAATTATAAATAGAGTTTGAACATAGCCATGTGATTCTCAAATTTGTTGATGCAATGCCTGCTTAGAAATACCCCTTTTGACCAGTATGTTAATGTAGGTTTACCCAATACAGTAACAGAAAAATAAATTGCAGAACATTGCTATAATTTTAATTTAAAGATCATACTCAATTTTAACAAGCCCTCTAACGCGCTTGGGGATAGAGCAGTATGGGAATACCAGCCAAGGGCGTTGAACCATAAAAGCATGGCTTTTATTGTCAACTCTATAGTCTTGGGTCTTAAGCACTCAATTTTTGTGTCAATGCATATCATGGAAGGGAAATCGGTAAGAAAAGGCCTGCATGCCTATCCTCAGCAGTCTTTGTCATGTCATATGCTCTTGTAACGCAAAATCTCAGCAATCTGAAGACTATAAATTTGTTCAACTAGTCTGGTTTCCCATCAAGCAAATCAATCAAGCAGCCCAGTAACACAACGACATATCAGATGTAACTTTTTGATAGCGTGATGAAAAGGCCAACCTACAACCTACACATACATTATAAGATAGCAAATTATATATATAGATAGATATATTAACAGTAGTTGTTTATTTAAAAATTATATGTAAAAAAAAACCTCTAACTCAACAAAGTATGCTACAATTCAGAAATTTCCTCAAACAAGATCTCCTTTTAACAACGATGTTAATGTAAGTCTACCCAATAGAGCAACAGATCAATACATTGCAAAACACTAATATAATTTTAATTTAAAGATCATACTCATTTTTGACAAGCCATCTAACTCAACAAAGTAATCTATGATTCAGAAAACTTCTGAACCACAGTTCAATACCCCATCAAGATCAGTTGCTTCAACCTTCCAGTGGACACAAAAAGAAAATCCCACAGTGAAATATCAATGGGTTGAAAGTGACCTCAAACACAATTAAATAAACAGACAAATTATACAAAATAGAACCAACTCCAAAAGTTGAGGTCAAGGTTATTTTACAGTCCAGGACAGCTGCACTGCATGGGACTTGCCTTCAATTCTAGCATTTTCTTCCCAGAGGATTTTTCAGTTTGTGTAGACACTTTGCCCTGTCAGTGGGTTCTCGATATCCCAACCCACCCGGAACATTTGAGCTACAACACTTCTCAATAAAACTCTAACAAAAAGTTAGAACCCCAACTTACAAACCAAGATTACAAGGGTATCATCCTTATCTCATCTTTTATTCATAGATAATGTTCTCTTGTTAAGTAATGGATCTCTAAGAGAAGCAACAAAAACTACACGAAATTCTAGAGATATAAAGTGTTGTTATGATTGTGGAGGTTAAAGTTCATGAAATTGCAATATGCTTGGAAACTAAACTAGAAAGTTAGTTACAATTTTTTCCCTCATATTGAATTCAAGGAAGCATTCAAATGCCTTGGAATCTTTCTAAATCCAAACGGATATGGAAAGAGGGATTGGTTCTAGTTATTAGAAAATATTAAAGATTAAACAAAGCATTAATGTAATAGATGGTTGTTAGTTAGAGGAAAATTGACATTTGGAAGTCTATATTGGTAGTAATTGTAGTACTCTAGCATTCCTTGGCTTATCCTAGAAGGAGTTTTGTAAAATATCAAGAAAAAATGCTCATGGATTTGTGGACATGCAAAAAAAAAATTAGGGTATCCCCTTAGTGGAATGGAAGAACATAGCTAAGACCAATCATGAAAGAAGTCAGGGAATAAAATATATACATTTATTTGGTCAATCCATAGTGTTTGAGAGTTTATGGAGAGTGTTACCCCTCACATAACACGAGGCCTTGTCCAAGCAAATCGTGTTTGGAAGAAGTCTATTTTGGAGCTAATACACTATTGCTTTCATGCATATGTGTTAATGGACCACCACCTTTTAGGATCTTCATTTCATATTTGGAGGATTGCTAGGATGTTTACCTTAAACACTAAGCATTATTTTTTGAGGTATCCTAGTGTAAATTCCACCTTTGGATGTTTCTCTCACATAGATCCATTCATTTTCACATATTTGGAGACATGTCACATCATCCAATGTATGTAGATTTGGAGGAGTTACATGTTTGCTAAGGGTTTTGTTAGCATGATGAGTGTCTTGACTATTGCTGGTGTGTTCACATGTGCCATGGCACACTTCTTGGATCTGAATTCATCGTTATGGCAGAAGGCATATGGTTCTAACTTATTTTTGGATAACATGCCACCCTTTATGCACACATTCCTAAATTGGCCTACCTACTTTTCATGTATTATGAATGTAGTTGGTTTACATGGATGAATGTATCATTTGTTTGATAGATCACTCCCACAGTATTGGTTTTTCAGTGACGCCCCCGTGCTTTCAATAGAGTTACAAACCCAATCAACATTAGAGCACCCATGTAGTCTTACATCTTCGACAATATATCTCAATCCAAAATTGATGGTCCCATGCAGTTATCTCAACACATGCTTTGCAACAATCCAGTGTGCATGTGATGGCTAAATCTTATAGTGGCTCAGAGTATTGTCCGCGAAACATATGTCCAATCTAGTGTTTGTTGAAATGTAACTAGTTTTAGTTTTAGTCTTCTATTATTTTCCAAGTGAAAATGTGGACTGTTTAGACTGCGCGACCCATTATCCTCTATAGGGGGCACCAAATTACATACCCTTGCAACAGTTTTGCAACATTCAGCAAACTCGAGAAGGGAAATATTTAATTTGAAGGAAGCATGGGCGTTAAACTGGAAATCACCACCAATGAGCATACAGTTGGAAAGACAGAACTGATCAGACTCAGTAAGATGATTGTCTCTAAGGAAAACTCTATACAGTTTAAATTTTGTTTGTTAATATAGGTCTGATTTTATCTTTTTTCTGGAAGGGGTTTTGTCCAGTTTAAAATCACTGTGTAGGTTTATGTGGATACCTCTGTTGCAGGTATCTGGAAGGGGTTTTGTCCAGTTTAAAATCACTGTGTAGGTTTATGTGGATACCTCTGTTGCATCTTCTGTTCATTTTCTTTTTCATTTATCGAATTAAGCTCAGTATTTATAACCTGTAGTGGAGTTTCCTATATCCTTTTGGCTCTCCTCTGTATGCTGTATGTTGTGAACTGTAGCAGAAATATTATTGGCAAATGAATGTTAGCAGTAGCAATAAACCCACCAAGCATCCATAGAAATTTCCCATGTCTTGTGTTGAAAAACTGAGAGGATCTTAGTCCAATAGATAGGTTAGATCTTGAGAAACTGTCATTAGCAAGAACTGTTTTTTCTTTGGGAAACAGCAGGTCTTGGTTAGGAAATGTTTAATTTTGGAGATTTGTTCATCCACGGAGAAATTAGGATGGGTGCTATCACAGTAAGAATGGTTTTGTACCTTGGGAAAAGGTATGCACACTTAGTCTTTGTTTTTAATTTCTGAAACCTGTTTAGGTCCATAGAAACTAAAATAATTAAAAAAAAAATCAAGAATGAAGCTGTACTATGAATAGATAGAGCAATTATTGTTAATGATGTGACAAGTCAACCCCTTTCTTATGTGTGGGAAACCCAGAAATGTTGTAAAAATGTACTAATGTACCTTTTTATGGGGTTTACAAAACTGTCTTATATGGAAATGGAAAGAATATAAACGGGGCACACGCAGCTTGTTCTTATTCATTTTCGATTATGCTTTCAGATATGTGTTGTATGATATACTTTCCAGAAGAAAGGACTTGGCATTGATTTAACATGATATATCATTTACAAAATCATGCCAATCCATTTTATAGAATTATTTTTTAAAGCCTTTGAAAGTTATCTTACATCTTAAAGACCAAGCAAAGGAGAAAATGGTAAGGCCAGTCAACCAAAATCACCAAACCCTTTTCTTACGGCTTGGGTTGCCAAAGATAGATTCTTTGGGGGATGGGCTTAAGAAAAATCATGGAAGATATAACTGTCTGTTTCCAAAGGTGCTTGGGAAAGTCCACACAAAAATTATGCTTAATTTGCTCATTGGTTCCACCTTTTGGATGTTTCAAAGGCCGGTCTTAGCAGTGTTGTGTTTCTTTTTTAGCCCCTAAGAACCTCTTGGCGAAGAACTTGTATGTTTGCCCAGGTGAGTACTATTTTCTTTTATATTATTAATAAGAGAGTGTTTCCTTAAATTTTTATTTTATTTCTTTGAAATGTATTTATGCATAATAGTTCATTAGCCTTACTTCTAGGCCTCAAGAGTGGTTCTCAAATTCTATGGTAGCACTTCCTCTATTTAGGTTTCATTCCCTTTTGTATGCTAAAGGCAAATAAAACTAACGAAGGTTTGCCTATCATTTGGTTAACACGGATACCCTAAGGGGATACAAAATCATCTATGGTATGGTTATGTGCATTTTTATGCCCTAGAAGAAGTGTCAAATGCTCTTCATGCTGATTCAACCTAGTAACTAAGTCTCTTGATGATAAAAACGAGAACTAAATAACAATACTAATGCTCAAGTTAACTCACAAGAAAGTGTCGAGAATTGCCTAGAAATCAAGTAATAAATTCTATGTCTGTTTTGCCTTAGATTTCTCGGCTTATGATATCGGAGGTAAGGCTTTGGACAATGGGCGAGAAAGAAAATCAGTTTGGCATTACTATACCTCGAAAGATCGAGTTCCTAGACCGAAATTGTGGAAGCAAGAAGTGAAAATTAGAGCGGTTTACAAGCCCTAATTACAAGGTGGGGAATATGAGGTCTATCAAGGATAGAGAAAAGATGCGAAAGGGGTACAGCTTTGTTTCGAGGGCGAATGAATAAGGAAGAACCCTCTCAGACGCACTCTCTGGAAAGTATTTTTGCTTCTCCACTCATTCTAATCCTCGATTATAAACGTGCACGGAGACCTATCAGAAGTTTGGAGATCAAGGTCATAAATAAGTACGATTTCTATGGAAGCGAAAGGCTAATCAATCCCATCAAAGCAAGGCGCATTCTATGGTATAGGAGCAAAGTTCAAAAAGTCTACAAATATCTCCAAATCTACGGTATGCATATCACATTTCTGACCTAGAATTGTTTTGGGCATTAGAAGGTGTCAAATGCTACATCTAGAATCCCTTGAAAGAGACAAATCATCTATGGTATGGTTATGTGAATTTGTATGCCCTAGAAGAAGTGTAAAATATATTGTCCCCCGATTCAACCTAGTAACTAAGTGTCTTGATGATAAAACGAACTAAATAACAATACTAATGCTCCAAGTTAACTCCTGAGAAAGTGTCGAAATTGCCTAGAAATCAAGTAATAAATTCTATCTGTTTTGCCTTAGATTTCTCAACATGATATCGGAGGTAAGGCTTTGGACAATGGGCGAGAAAGAAAATCGGTTTGGCATTACTATACCTCAAGAAAGATCGAGTTCCCTAGGCAGAAATTGTGACTGGAAATAGTAAAGTGCAGGGCGATTTTACAAAGCCCTAATTACAAAGATTAGGCTGCGGTCTTTATCGAGGATAGAAAAGGTGCGAAAAGGCATTTTAGCTGCGATTTTCGAAGGCGAATGAACTAGGGAAGAACCCTCAAGACCGCCTCTCAGGAAAGTATTTTTGCTTCTCCAACGACTCTAATCTACGATTATAAGGCACTGGGAACCTATCCACTTGGAATCGAGGTCATTAATAAGTCCGTTTCTATGGAGCGAAAGGATAATCAATCCCATCAAAGCAAAATTTTGCATTCTATGGTATAGGAGCAAAGTTCAAGTCTACAAATATCTCCAAATCCTGCGGTATGCATATCTGTTTCCATTACAAATTGTTTTGGGCATTAGAAGGTGTCGAGAATGCCTATCCCAGAATCCCTTGAAAGAGACAAAATCATCTATGGTATGGTTACGTACATTTGTAGATCTCTTCGAACTTCCTTCGGGATTGGTTCATCGATTACCACGATTTATAAAGATTGCACGTACCTCCCGAGGATTAAATTACTGTGATCTTTACCTTTACAATTTACAAACTCACAAAAATCAACGCGATCTTTGGAGGTCACGGGCCTACATTTGACCACTGGCTTGGAAAACATGAGAAGCTTCAATAGAAGAAATGGCGAGAACAATTGCGGGGATGAAGAAGGAGATGTGACGGAGAGGTAGTCTAGGTAGAGGAAAGATATTGGTTGAGAAGTATATTTGGGTTCCACTTGTGATTCTCCTGCTTTCGGTCTTCTTCGAGTGCATCTCCTCTTTCTCGTCTTCACTCTACCTTCCCTATCATTAACATCCTCCTCCTTTTTGTATTTATCCACCGGCACCAATAGCCGGACTTGTTGTTACAGAAGTAGCATTGGATGACTCGGGACGAGGGGCTAGAGCTCATATGTTTCTCTTGGGCTTCTCCTTGGGGGTTTGAGAGCTTATGTATCTTGCTTGAGAGTCTGCTCGAAGTCCCAACAATATCCCCTTTCCCATCTCTTCTTCATGAACCTTAAGCGCGAAAAACATATTCATCCCTAAATTTTTAAAAGTCATGTAGCCAATTCTGCAAGGCCTTATCTGGGGAGATTGATAGGATCTACATGTGTCGGGACCTTTTTCTTGTTGTCCCATGCCACCCCAACCTTTATAGCCCCTTTTTTGTAGCAGAGATATACCCTGCATATGTAAACTCCTTATCAGATTTCTAAAGAAAGTGAGCTCTCCATGAGCTTTTATTTGACTCTCGTCTTCATCATGGATGGAGCACATCATCCTCATCCTCTCCATGCACTGATCATATAAGTCACGAAATTGTTTCTCTACTTTCTTGTTCAACTACTCTCCTGAGGTATTTCCTCATTGTCCACCCATGCTCCCCTATTTTTTACATTCCAATTGTTTTCAACCCACTGCCTCCTCTCCTTTGTGGGCACAACGGAGTCCTTCCTCCTTACACTTTCATATTGATTGAGAGCCTTACTAGATAAATGAGCTTGTTGGACCTCTCCAAATTCTTCTTGTTGGTCGAGGCATTGTAGGCTTTGGTTGGTGTTAATACACTATGCTTAAATTCGGCGTTTTTTAGTCATCACCCTAAAAGGATCATAGTTCCGGATTCCTCTTGCTCGAAGTTGTATAAGCTCAAAATATAATTGGTTGAGGAGTTGGGTATAATTGGTTATAACATAACTCATATCTTTATTTGTCATCATTCGCAAGGAAGTAGGGTAGGCGGGCGCTAAAGGGTAAAAGCGAGAGTAAAGTGCTCTTGGGTGAAAAGTGTTTATACAAAATCCTAATGGAGTATACGTCGGAAAAAACTACTAACTAAAATGGGTAATAAGCAGCTGACTCTACACGCACACATCTGCTTTGGACACAAACTTCTACATGGAGACACGACGCTTACCTTGATGGATTGGAGAGAGGCATCTAAAAACAAACTTGATTTTGTTTTTGAAGATAAAAAAAGATCTTGGATGAACCCCCATTTCCTTTTTAAGCACGGTATCTTTGCTAGTATGGCTTGTACTTCCAGTGTCTGAGTGATAAACTTAATCTTTGAGTTGCGTGTCGGGTTAGTACAGAGTGGTGAGCACTTGTTCGAGTGATTACAAATGTGTTTGTTTGGGTGGGCGGAGTATGCTCACGTAAGTGGAAACGGAGAGTAAACTCCTTTTATTTGGATGGGGGAGAGAATTAAGCGCTGACTCTTTGCTTAGCGGGTGTTACTTTCTCATTTTGTCTATGGATAAAACGCCCTTTGAGAGGAGAATAGCATACGGGGGTTTACACATCTTCGGACAACATAAACATTTTTTCATTGAGAATGATCGGGTCGGCGTACGGTGCTTAAAAATGGCAATATCCATACCTTTAATGAGCAGTCAAGGCGATCACGGTTATATTACGGATCGATATTAAGCTTTTCACCAAGACTCCACATTTCAGTTCGTTTCTTTCTCGAGCCGAATACATTTTACTTCTCGCCTCCAATCGACCAAAAATCGCATTTTAAACGCTTCTCCTCTGCTCCGGTCGACTTGAAATCGCATTTTTCCCCTCTTTTCTCGCCTCATTCGAGCGAAAATGGCATTTTCCCCTCCTCCTCTGCTCTAGTCGACCAAAAATCGCGTTTTTCCCCTCCTTCTCGCCTCCGTCGACCCGAAAAATCCATTTTTGCCCTCCTTCTAACTCCGAATCGACCAAAAATCGATTTCCCTCTCCTTCTCTTCCACGGGGATTTCAATCCAGCACGGCCATAAAAAATTATACCTCGAAATATAAATATTTTATATAATAAATAAAAAAACCCCTCCCCCTCTGAATTGCATAAAGACAATATAATGTTTTTTGAGTTTTTGATTTTTTTTACTGATATGAACGCACGTGATATAATATTGGTTTGTGAGTGGCCAGTGGGTTCAACTTCATAGCGTCGATCTTGCCATGGTACAACTTAATATCAAACTTTGCTTCCATTTTAAATAGAGACTATGATTGGTTCATGACACTCGAACTGGGTTGATCGATTTCGGGTTCTTTCTTCGACTGGTTCTTCATTTCTCCTCGATCTTCAGATCCCTGTTCTGATTTGTCCTCTGCATTCGAACCCCCATCTTATCTAAATATCCCCATATTGCTATTCAATGCCTCCATGAGGAGGCTTACATTGTAGTTGATATTTGTGACTTTTTGTTCCATCCACGTAAACCTCACCTCTACAGGATCACGAGGTTCATTTACATATTCATCGACCATGATTAAGGTTTTACAATTTTCGGCCCCGCCAATCTAAATCCCTGAAATCTCCACAAAATACCCAAATAAACCTACTCTGATACCAAATGATCCGTAAACTACCATAGATATTCCATTGGATAGTTCATCACAACAATTCTGATAATAATATACTAAAATATTGAAATTTCACCCTATTACAGTTTTATTAAAATTCTAGATTTGTAGATCTAACTGTAAGGAGTGCATGCATGAAAATGGAAATTATGTAGAAAATTAGAAAATGAAAAAATAAGACCACACACACACATAATACATAAAATGTGCTCTTTGGAAAACCCTTACGGGAGAAAACCCAATTGGAAGGTGAGGCTACTTCGCTCACTTTCTCTGTCTAGAAATATGGATGAAGGTACAAAGAAGTAATTCCTGTGGCCCATGGGCTACTATAGTGCACAAATCCTCTCTGTGTGCTCTACCTCCTATCTCTCCTGGTTATATTTTCTCATATATGGAACAAAATTCTCTCAAGAGAATGGAATGCCTCTTCCTCTTAGTGGCCTAGTTGTAACACAACCTGATTACCTATTAGTGGTTAACTTTGACTACATAAACTCTTAACTAGAGTTACAATATAGACTCTTCTATAGTCTTTTACGTCATAATAAAGTGGCTAGCCCCTTTTCCATGAATAATTGGGGCTGACGCGAGATCCTCCCAAACTATAGGAATGAAAAAAGGAAGGTCAACTTACGAGTGACATAACTTTTTCATATGGACTCCGATTGACGTGCTTCTTGCGTCGTTGGAAAGATATTTCTATGTATAATAACATGAAATTATTTCATGCTAAATAAATAAGGTTTTACCCCAAAAAAACGTCATTTAATCCCTCAAAATGTTCCTATAAGGTTTTAATACTAATTTTGCCAAACTGGGTCCCACTGGTTAAAACAGTCTTGTGAGCTGAATCCTCCACTTTTTTGACTCCAAATGCATCTAGATGGATGAAAAAAAAGTATAATAATCCAATATGGATCACTCATGAGATTCTTAATTTTAAATAGGCTTTGTTGCAATATCACGGGTTAATGTCATAACTTTAAATAGGCTTTGTTCCAATACCATGAGACAATATCATGGTTTATCAATACTACATGCACAAAAATCCTTAGGTCATTTTATATGACATTTTCTCATATTATAGTTTTTTAATTAATCAATTTAATTAAAAAGGCAAAAAGGACAATAAATACTTTTGATTTGTGTATACTAATAAGAATATTCTAAAATAATTTGGTATAGATTAAACCAATACCATCCACCTAATAATTATTAATAACTAAATTAAAATTATAAGATTCAAATTTTGGAAGTCTTTCTTCAAAATAAACACACCTACCAACGTAATTAATGGAAAGAGATGTGTCATATCTATCACCTAAAATGCTATCTTATCATGCAAAAAAATAGTTGAGATGTTATCTTCTCATGTGAGTAGAAGAGGAAATTTTATTATGAAAAACTACAATGAAGGTTTGATCAACCTCCCCTTATTGAACCATTGTTGGGAAACTTTTAGGACATGTCAAAATCTTGGATATGATGGTGAGAACCAATGCTTTTCTATTATTTGTAGGTGGAGTTTTGGTGATGAAGAAATTAGAAATTGATCTTTTTCTAATATGTTAGGTAGTTACTAGGTGTTTACTTAAGGTATGCTTCTTAGTGGTTTTGGTGACCATATTCTATGACATCATTAGGTGGAAGGCATTTACTCTAGCTGTGTAGTCATGTGTTATTGTTTGTAAGAATGCCCACAAGTCAAATGTAGTAATGACTTTTTGACTTAGCAATAGTTGAGAAATATCCTTCGTAGTGGGGGCGTTTACACTTCTAGATTTATCACAATGGGCCAAAAATGTCCCTTAGAGTTGAATCCAGTGGACACCCATACCCTTTCAGCCTCATCACAATGGGACACACACGTCTCTTGGAATTGAACCCAACTAGAGGGAAGAACACAGCTTGCTCCCAACAAGTCAATCTGCTAGGATAGGACAAACTAGAATGTCTTTATGTATGAAGTTGTTTTCATTAGACATTTAACATAGATGGTCCAACAAAGTTCATGTTAGCATTATAATTTGAAATAACTATACCTAATCCTAGGATTTAAAGCTTGAGCCGACGTTCATGTATGAGAAGAGTTTGGGAACTTCAATTGACTTTGAGAATTTGTTTTGTTGGTTCTATACATGCTATTTCGTCTTTAATACTCTTCATTTAATACTGTAATTTCTCAATTTTTTTGTTGACTTCTCACCTCTCTCCTTAAATCTCTATGTACCATTGATTATTTTTTTACTTTTATTGTTATTTTGACCTAACATAATAGTGATTTCATTGTCAATCCCTTATTTTCTATAAGCTTAGAAATGAAAATATTTTTGGGTCATTATATGTCCACTATCTTCCAAAACATAATTCCTTTGCTTCTTAAACTAATCATCCCCTCATCTACTTTGCCACTAAAAGTTAAAACCCTTCTCTACTTCTTTCTAATTTTTCAAACCATCAATTTGATAGATGACTTAAAAATTTACCCATATCCATATACATATATAAAAGAATTTTCAAATAAAATTATAGAAAACAAAAGTTGTTAATGATTCTATTGGTTGAGACTCCAAGAAAAGTATCCCACTATGCAACAACTACAATATTAAGATTTTAAGGTGAGACTTCAAGATAAACATAAAGTCATCTATAATGGATCTTTGGATTCATTAGAAGAAGTCCATCTTTTTCTTTAATCACAACACCTGATCCTACATTGTACACAGTTAAGTATAAAACACAAACATTGAAGTCTGAAATATTTCTTCATTGGGGAAAAATAATCCCTCTTTCTTTTGCCTCTCCAACTTTATTTTAAATTATTACTATTAATAATTATAAAAATAAATAACGTATTAAAAACCACCACCATAACAATAATAATAATAATAATACAAATAATAATAAAAACACAAAATAATAATAATAATAATAAAAGATTTTAAATATTTAAAATAGATGTTAAAGTATCTAATCAAATTATATAAACTATACACCTCTTTACGACTAATCCATACCAAACTGTTTAATAAAATTGATAGAAAAATATGACATCAAATGTTAAAATACGATTAGACACATGTCTCGTTGCTTTCCCAAACAAAGAAACGAGGCAGACGTAAAATTCAAAATCCAACCCACAGCCGACAAAAGCGACAAAGCCGCAGGGTAACAAGAAAGGTCTGTGGCGTAACGGAGGTAAAGTTCAGAGGATTTTTGCGCGATAACAGGAAAATGGTCTGCTGTTCAAATAGTCATTAGTCATGAAGCGTGCAAATAGTATACGTCGGAAAGTAGATTCTACGGGCAAGATGCAATGGTCCTTATTAGGCGGCAGAAAAAAAAGCTTGGCGCATGTGGAATAAGTGGCTTATCCATGTGCTTACATTCGGAGGAGTCTTTCGTTCGATGAATCGAGAGCCGATTCATCCTTTCCTCTGTATTTAGCATAAAAGAGTCACTGCGTATCTGACAAATGAGGGTTGATGCACCCACATATAATATTGTCGTCTGCTTTAAGCAACCAAAGCAATTATCGATTTGGATTGTGACAGAAACCAAGCATGGAATTTTTTTGGAGTTGTTTATTTATTCAACATTCTATTCTAATAATTTGGATGGCAATTTTTTATTTTTGTTTGAATTTGATTAAAATAAAATAAAAAATAAAATAGTTGAAGTGTTTGAATTGCAATTTTTTTATGATAGAAATGAGTTCAGCACCATCAAGAACTTTAAAATATTCAAAATACTGAAATTCAACAACTATAATCTAAATTTTGAAAAATCTTTACCAAAAATTTTCATAATCTTACTAAATTTTCTAAATTATTCCATAAATTTTGATAAACTATTGCGAATACCTCTAATCCAGAATCATGAATGAAATAAAATAATAAAATTTCGTAATGGATATTAATTACTAGTCTTCTGCACGGTGATTATCATTCGCATTTACAGCGTCTGAGGGCATGAAGTTATTCTTTTGAAATACATAAAATTGCCGAGAATAATTAAAATTGAACTTTTTTTTTTAATATTTATTTAAAAAACTCTTTTTTTTTTAAATATTTATTTAAAAACACTTTTTTTTTTTAATCTTGAAGAAAAATCATGTTTTCATTTGCCCATCAATCCCTAATTTTTAAATAGTTAATAAACATTGTGTTTTTAATATTAAATGAAATAGATGTGAATCATGAGAATAATTTAAGATTATATATGTATTAATTTCTTTTCACATGATACTCACTATTTTTTTATTTAAAAAGTAAAAATTGTTTTTATTCTGGTTGGTTCTCATCTATTCCTTGATATATTTTATCTTTACACAACATAAATTTCATCACAAATTCATCACTAGAGAATTCTATAATTGTATTGACATATCTAACATTTTAAGTGTCACTTAATGTAAACTTACAAGAGAAGCTTGTACACTTTATCACTTGGAATCCTCAAATAAATTCATCTCTTAAGTGCATTTTTTATCCATATTGATATGATAATTGGCATGATATTCAATTACATATTTAATGTGTTCAATTCTTTCAGTCACCATAATGTCATTTCCTTTGTTATCTTTGTCTTCACTCTAGGATTTACAAAAAGCTAAAATAGTTAGTTATGGGTGTCAAGTGTAATGACATTACAAATTTATTAGCAAGATCCACTATAAATAAGTCCATTTCAATGATAATTTTAGGGAGAAAAAATGAACATCCACTTAATCTGATAATTTTAAAAAGAGAAAAATAGAAATCTATTTAACCCAAGGATAGAAGGTCAAATCTTTTTCTTCATATTCTTAGAGTATTCCTTTTCTCTAAAAGCATCTAGCATATTGACAAATCTAACATGGTTATTACAATGCTATCTAATATTTTCTTATTATTTGAGAACATTTGTTGGCCTATCCACCGATAAGTATGTACATAGTGACATTCACATTATGACAATAGATTCTTAAGTTAAAAAAAAACATAATTAGTATTTGAATGTAAATCTCTCAACAATCCCATAACTTAGTTTTGGTCAGGCTTCTAGCCTCTCAGCCACTAAGTTTGTAAATCAAATCCAAAGAATACTAGCTTTGGTCATGTTTCTCCCTTCTCAACCACTAAGTTTGTAAATCATGACATCCACATTATGGAAATAGATTCTTAAGTAAAAATTACATAATTAATATTTGTAAAGCAATTCTCTCAACAATACATAAATCTTTTATAGTTTTGATCAAACCTTTAGTAAATATAATGCATAGTTTTTCTTTGTTTCACACAAAACTATGTTAATGATTTTTTTTTGTGATTAAAAAGACTATTAAGATCAGTAATAACTTGTATATTCTTGATAAGCATGAACATGCAAAAAATTGGGATTACAATAGTAAAAAGTGTGATCTTCTACATCATCAATTCCAAAATAGTGGTTGCAAAAGTACATATTCAATTCCAATTCCTTACTTAGTTCATTATCATTTCCTCAATTTTATGCATATTTATATATAGCAAGCTTCACTTACTTCTTTTTTCTAGAAATAT
The DNA here is from genome assembly GCA_034641835.2 of Pinus albicaulis. Taxonomy (NCBI): domain Eukaryota; kingdom Viridiplantae; phylum Streptophyta; class Pinopsida; order Pinales; family Pinaceae; genus Pinus; species Pinus albicaulis. The sequence goes on along the minus strand of JAXQQM020079838.1, from coordinate 106,948 downwards.
TGGTATTAGTGTTATTATAAGTGTAAAATATTTGAAAAATGTTGCTCACGTCTCTTTCTCTCTAAATTAATGAAGCCCAAGGGAAATGAGATGTGTTTTTTACAACTTTAATGTTTTAAGCAACATTTATTATGCTTATATGAGATTACTATTTAAGATATAGAGAAATCAACATAATCAATGTTATCAAGAAGTCTATGCAGTAGGGATTATGATATAAATTTACTGTTCTATATTTTTTGCATGGTTTAAGAGATAAAGTGAACAATCAATGTCTTGGCGAGAATAACATACTTAGTGTTTTTGATGAGTAATTTATTTTTTCTTTGAGTTTATATTGACCTTGGAAACTATAAATGTTTTAGCTTACATGATAAGAAATGGATGGGTTCATATTAGATTTCCATGTTCCTAGAACCCTATAAAACAAGAATTCCCTTTTCATGGCTCTTATAGTGTTTTGATAGAATTACCACCCTTCAATCAAGGCCTCAAGGTCTATGAAAAATTTCTAATGATATTTATAACAAATATGACTCTTATGGTTAAGCATGATTGTCATATGCTTGAGATATTAATTTAATATCAAGTACTCAATCATCAAATATAGACACAAAACAAATCATATTTATATAGATGTCACAAAAATATTTGATTATGATATTTTTTTTCGAAAAGAAAAAACAACTTTTTTTCATTAAAATGAAAATTATTTTAAGAGGCCATACAAACCTAACAAAAAAACCCAGTAGGGAACACCACAAATACCCAAAACAACTGTCAAACAATCATAACAATGCAGATGAACAAACCTCAGTGAAAATCTAAAAAAAAAAAGGCCCAAAACCTTGAGCTTAAAATTTTATATTGTCATTTTAAATATTTTGAAATTCTTTCCAGAAAAATAAATAAAGTTCAACGTCAATGAATTTTGTTTTTTTCATCATTTTTCATCATATAAAACTAAAAAAATAATATTTTTTTTTAAATTAATTTTATCTTAAAATATATATTTAGTTATTTCTTTTCAATTAAAATATAAGTATTTTGACATTTATATTCGTAAAACTAGATATAAATACCTTTAACAATTTAAATTAATATGTTCTTAAATTAAGCATTTTAAATATTATCTTATGGCATTTTAAACTGAAGCGATAATTTCAATTTACCCTAAATGGTGAATTTTTAGCTCCAATTTGGCCTAATTTTTTTCCAGAAATTTGAATGTGGCAATGTTAAATTTTTTTTAGTATAAATGGATAACATCATTAAATCTTTGGGAAGTAAAATGCAGCTGTAATCCAAATTTTGAAAAATTTCTGCTAGATTTTTTAAATTATGTCAAAATTTTTATTGTTTTCTAACCCAAATTGCAGTCTCTTTAAAATAGACTTTATTTTATTTCCAAATACATAATGAAATTGTCAGTATCCAAATAATTAAATATACCATATTCCTTCACATTCAATTCCTGGCCCAAATAATATATTAGATATGATAAAAATATAATACCACCAAACTTCAAAAAAACGAGTCGCTGACCGTGCCAGCGATGCAGCGTTGTTTTCTATGTTGCGTGTTAAGTAATAGCAACCATATGCTGCCAGCTATGCATTGGCAAAAAGTATTACCACGTGAGAGTGAAATTCCATGAAAGTTTGCTGGCAAGTTACCATTGATGACAAATACCAAGTTGAAGTGCACACGAATCACGTAACCTTACCGATCAAGCAAAACATGGACCGCAATTTTGTCTAATTATATCATACTGACACCACTGCTTAGGTCGATGACACTGAGATGTAAATGCTTATGACAAAAGCCTGGCTTTTCAATTGATTGATGTAGTCTTTTGGTTTACGCGTCTTCATCTTTTTACAATGCATTGATCATGATTAATTGATTAAATATTTTTAGTTATCCATTTATTTAGGTATTAATTCGAATTGTTTCTTCCGTTAAGTGCAGAGCGTTGTTTTATTTTTCATTTTAATTATATATTTGAGAATTTTATTTTACAGAATTTATCCACGATCATGAAAGATTCATCGTAGGTCGCGTTACGTTTTGTGAATTTAATTTTACAGAATTTAACAGTGATCTTACAGGATTCATCGGCGGACACTTTACGTTTGCGAGAATTGTTGAATAATGAACTTAATTATAACTTCACCTTATAACTATTTTTTATAAATATTTTTTATTTCTTCTAACTAGAGATATATATTTATCTGCTGGTTTGGAAAAACTATACCAAAAACAAAAAATTTAATTGTTGTATTGATTCCAGAAGAAAGAGTCGTGGTCAGAATCATGAAACAAAAATACTGTAACTAACAATTTGATCTCTACAACTATTTTTGAGCAGAAAAAACTACACAACGTAAACATCCAAATAGTAAAAACATGATAACTACAAGACATTTAATTAGATATATTAGAGTCCATGGCTGCTGTAGTATGGGATTCTTGTTGGTGTATGGAGAGCAAGTGGAATGCCCATTTGCTTCTCTAGAGATAGCATTCCACTTGCTTCTCTAGAGATATGAGCATTTGATCCATTGATATCACGAATATCATGTCTCTCTGCAACTAGGATGTCTTCCTTGGTTTCATTTTTATAAACTAAAACTCTTTCTTCATGAAATTTCAAGTGTCAATAAATATCAATAGTGTACACGTACTAGTTGTAGCGGCCTCTTGTATGTCATGCATTTCGAACCTAGTCATCCATCTTTGCCAAAACCCCTATATCAATAAGAGTGCATCTTTCATCAACTAGTTCACGCATTGTGTGGGAAACTTCCTCCTGAGCCGGTTGAGGAATGAGCTCCCCATATCTGGATGTCAAACCCTCAACCTACATTTGTGCCCTTGAACTCCCACGTTCATGGTAACATACCGCACCTCAATGTACACTTGCTCTACGTCGTTGGGGCATGAAAAATTTCAACTGAAAAAGAAAGTCAACACTTCCAACAAGTTGCCACTTTAACCTATAATCGAATCATGGTCATTTCTCAAAGAGAATAATGAGACTACAAGGGGCTAGGTCTCTCGACATTGATGAGTCATTGAGGGCCCTTCTTAGTGCAACGATGCTAGCCAATCGAGAATCCTAAAGAACCCCGAGTAGAGTAGAGGACAGATTGGTTGAGTTGGTACCGAGAGGGCAACAAAGGAGACTAATTTGTCAATACATGAACTATTCAAACTACAAGTTGATAAGAAAAATTGCATGTTGATGCCACCTCAGACTACTATTGCTTGTAGTTGACTTGACAAGGAGGGAAGAAATAAATTTCAACTTGAGAACCCAGGGCTGGGATGGAAATTGCACCTCCAACACTATTCGTCTACCATGAAACCACCCACAAACCATGGATTTTGAATAATCCACAATGAGGGTGAGGGAAACAACTTGTATTTGTTGACTCTTTCTTTGTATCCTCGAGAAAGAGACCCAAATTTTAGCTAACTCTCACCCTAAATAATTGATGAGGAGAAAGAGAATGCCAACCTTCACATCATGGATGTTAAAGAAGAAGAAACCTTTGGCTCTAGGGTGTTGGATTGCCTCCATTCCTAAGAAGATACAGTAGAGCCACACCTTGTACCTTGCCAAATAATGATTTCTCAATCACACGATTATGATTTGAAACCAAATTTCTTCCTTCTACTACCAATTGAAGGTTTCTGTGGTGTGAGAGCATAGATTGATAGGCTCCCCTTTCTACCTAGTACACATTCCATTTACTCCATATATGCTCAAACTCCTTGTCGGCCCCATTAACATTTAATCCTTGTAGAAATTAACTTTTGATATCGTCGGAAAATGGAGCATTATGCCAAATGGTGTTTGTTGCATGACATACACTAAACACTTAAGGGAGTGTGTTGCTATATCCGTCTAGCAAGTGAGCTAGTAGGATGGTAGCAATATGCCTGCCTCATTCCTGATCTCCACAAGCTTCTCAATTAAACTTTAGATGCAAAGCCTTATTGTACCTATATTTAAAAATGGGGACAAGAGTGTTCCATTTAACTACAAGACCATTATGGTTAACCATATCCTGGCCAAGCTTTATGGGCTCATTTTAGAGAATAAGCTTAGCCTTTGGCTTGAAAGCCAGGGAAAAAGAGCTAAAGGACAAGCTAGTTTTAGGAGACATCACTCGACTATTGACCATCTGGTCATTCTTAGAATCATTGCAGAGGAATTTCACAATAGTAAAGGTGATCTCTTTTGTTTCTTTGTTGACTTTAGGAAAGCTTTCGACACTGTTTCTTGACATAAAATTTGGGAGAGACTTAAAGAGATCATGGTCCCTCCTGAGCCGAGTATTGTTGTGATCTGTCTCTATGAGACCGACACTTCCAAGCTTAAAACCAATGAGGGGTGGTCTAAAGACATTAAATGAAATATTGGAGTTAAGGAAGGGTGTCCCCTATCACCTACCCTTTTTGGCATATACATCGATAAGCTAGAGGAGTGTTTAGAAGGGTGCGATGACACCAAGCTTGTTGGTGTTCTCATTACTCTTGTCCTCTATGCCGATGATATCGTTCTTCTTGCAAAAAAGCCATGATGACCATGAAAAACAATTCCAAATTCTTCATGACTACTGCTCCAAGATGGGTATGACAGTTAATACCGACAAGACTAAAGTCATGATAATTTAATCCAAAAAGATCACCCATGGTAGTTTCATGTATAATAACTAGTGCTTAGAGCAGGTTTCTTCTTATAAGTATTTGGGAATTGACTTCCCTCATCATCTGAACTGGAATTATAGCATCGAGAAAAGGATTATTATGGGTTGGAAAGCTTATTATGACCTTGGAAACAATTGTAAGTTAGTAGATCTTTACATTTGGAGTAAAAAAAGGTTCCTCTTTGAAACCCTTGTTACCCCTGTTGTCTTATATGGATTTGAATTTTGGGGTTTCAGTATATCCAAAGAGTCATGGAGGAAGATCGAAATAATTCAAAAGAAATTCATAACCCACAACCTTAAGATCAATGGAAAAACTCCCTATCCTATCCACTTCATTGAATCTGGTTTGCCCCCCATTGAAATTATGGCTATGTTTAGATATTTGATGTATAAGAAGAAGCTTGACAACATGGAATAAAAAAGGCTCCATAAAATTGCTTCTAATTGTAGTCAAAATCCTCACGTTCTCCTCAAGTGCGGGTAGCATAGGGATGCCTAGTCCTGGCTCAACCATTGGGGAACTAAGGAAGAGCTCAGTATGAGAAGCAAAGATAACATCAAATATACTATTACCTCCAAGTTTAAGGACAATTTGTGAGTCGATCAACAGATGGAGGGTAAAAGGAAGCTAAGATACTATAAGGAAGTGATCAACCCCACCCTTGATAATCATAATTATTTGTGTTTTCCAACAATAAGAAAAAAATGAACATTGCTAAGATAATACTAATTCCCATGATCTTCGGAGAGATACCAGGCGGTGGTCCATTCCCAAGACCCCTTGGAACGATAGAATCTGTGAGATTTGTGACTATAAGTAGGTTGAAGATGAAAAGCACTTCCTTTTAGACTGCCCGAATCTTACTCACATTCACTCTCAATTCCCTACCATTTTCCACGCTTCCAATCTTCTTGACCCATTAATCCAACCCACCTATAGCAATCTTGGAGCACTTATTTCCCTTCTCTTCGACGAGTAAAACAATATTTTGAAGAATCAAGCTTAGATTCTTTCTCCTCTCTTAAGGTCTGATAGGCTGCATTGGTCTTAGGAAGATAACCATCATCATCATCATCATCATCATCATCATCATCATTATTATTAATCAATTTTTATTAAAATTAATTTTAATTTAATTAATAAATATATTTTTCAGATGTATCAATAAATATTTAATTTGGTTCATAAAAAATATGATTTTTTTTTCCCTCTTTTTAAAACAATATTTTTATTCAATTATATTTTTAAAATCTCATAATTATTTCTAAAAATTTATATAAAAAAAAAATTAAAATATACAATACAATCTAAAACTATTAAATTTAAGATAAAAAATTGTGAATGATATGTTTATTTTGGAATAGGGTTTCTCCAAAAAATATTTTAAATAGTAGTAACTGATAGATGGCTAAAGTTTAATTCAAAGGTAGTTAAAAATTTTTGTTTTTCAATTTAATTAAAACATGTTAAAAAATGACATTAAAATAAATTATATATAAATTATTTCAATTGTAAAATGATTTATGGTTTTCTGGACAATGTTGTATTGATAAATCATGGTCACAAACCTTCATGATAAAATGGTGATGAATCTCCATGATTAAAAAACTTGTTAGATGGTTTTTAAATGATTATGTGTTTAACTCATGTATTAATTCTTTTAATAATATTTTTTAGGGTGGTTCATAGTGGTCGCTACATCGACGAAAAAATCCAGGTAGATCAACCCGAAGGGATCTAGTCGTCGACCAAACTAGCAAGGCCTAACCCCAAGGGCATTGAGGATATTTGACCCCATGACCTCCCGATAGGCGAGTTATTTACCAAGAAGAACTCGACCAACTAAGCTATCCCTTTGGGTATCTAATTCTTTTAATAATAATAATAAAGCTATAATTTAATTAATATTTTTTATTTAAATGGGGTGAAAAATGTGGTAGGGGGAGTGTGCACTGGACGATGCCACTTCACTTGGAAAATAAGTCAAGGAATGTGGTGCCCACCCCCAATGATGTTAAATGCACATTACACATGAGAATAATGTACATTGATCAAGAGTTATCATCCTCGATGGGAAGATGAATATGATAGGCTGATTTTGGTGAGGAAACACATTGTATTCGTGTGATGCCAATAGATGCAACAATTTCACCTATTTTGTTAAATTTGCAACAATGAAAATTTGGAGGCATGGCTACATACAGAGGGAAGTATGTTATGGAGGTTTCATCCACCTCACTAGTGATTAGGGAATTTAAATAGGGAGCAAGTTAGGAAGGAACCTAAAAGGTAGTGTTGTCAACCCCTTAGATGTCTACTTCCTACAAGCAACTGATGTCCTCCTCCAATCAACATGGCATCATCGACTAGTTGATATCATTATGCTTATCCCTCTCATTCCTTCATTTTAATTAAGTTGGAATTACTACAAGAGGCTTTCGGTAGAATGAGAGTGTTGGTTTGTGCTTTTTCTATCCTCACTCTCTCGTGTTGATTTATCCAAGCAGAGGTTTCCTCTTTTTTTTATTTTTTTTTGACAATCTTAGAGTGAGTTGCTAAGCCCATTCCCCTAGTTCTATTATAAGCTTTCCATTATTGTCTTCCACCCTATCAGGCAAGTGTTGGTTCTCTTATCTCATGGAGGTTATCTCTTGTTGAGTGAAGTGCCATCCTTTTGGTTTTTTGATACCAGTGTTGAGATGTTTTGGGTAGGGAACTTAAAGTCGGCATACCGATATGTGGTTGCTAATTTTTAGTTCCTTTTGATTCTTTCCTCAGGAAATTATTGTTGTATATCCTCAACTTACTATCAAATTTTGTGTCTTCTTTCGTTTCTATTAACTCACCCTCTATATGAATAGAGTCAAAGTCTTGTTGGCATGCAAGCTTTAGCTCTATTAAAGGGTGGCCTTTTAATTGGTTTATTTTCTCTATTGGTGGAGTAAGTTGGGTCAGAATTCTTTGGGCGGTGGAATTTTATTTTATCTTTCTCACTACAGGGAAACTTAGGTTTTCTTCAAGATGTAAAACTTTTGGGCTTGCACCTTTCTAACTCTCACACATGGCGTTGAGACTATTCATTGTCTAGATTCCTTTCTCGAATAGGACCAACATGTCACGCCAATAGGATTAGGTTCAAATATGGGTTTATTGTTATCAAGAGTGGGACCACTGAGGCCACACTTGTATGCATCACAGGTTAGAAGGATTCACATCTTGGTATCAGGAGCTTACACTAGCCAACATTCAGGAAGAACTCTCTCGATCTAAGGGAGAAGCATCCTCTCATAGGAATGATCTCTTAAACACAGAGGTGTTCACAAAATGGGATGTTTGGATCCTAGATACGAGACACACAAGGGGTAGGTTCAATAATTACATGCACATTGTAGACATGTATTGGTAGGTGAAACTTTTACAAGGTTGGATGATCTTGGAATGACATGAAAATCATATGGTTATCCAACACTATCTTAAACACTTGCAAAAATATATGATGGATATGTACCAAATAATGAAGAGGATTGAGTGAAACAATGGCATTCCTTTAGTAGTGGGTGACACCTTGGTATTCCTCTAGTAGCGGGTGGCACCTAAGTGTCAAGAGGGATCAAATATCTTGAGATGCAAATATTTTCGGATACAAATCTCTTGAGATGAAAACATATAATGAACCAAAAATATTTCATTTCTTTGATTATAGAAATTAATGTGTTGGCAATAAAATAACTAATATGCTAGGTTAAAATAACAATAAAAATAAAAATTTAATCAATGATACATAAAGCTCTAAAGAAAGAAGTGAGAAGTCACAAAAAAACAAAGAAATTGCAATGTCAAAAGAAAAGTATTAAAGATGAAATAATATTTATAGAACAAGGAAAAAAATTTCTCAAAGTCAATTTAAGATCCCAAACTCTCCTGATACATCAATGTTTTCTCCACCTTTAAATCCTAGGCATAGAGGTAGATATTTCAAATTATAATGTTGGGATGAAATTTGTTGGACCATCTATGTTAAGTCTCTAAAGGAAAGAAGTCAATACATAACAAAATTTTAATTTGTTTTGTCTTAGCAACTAGAGTTGCTCGGAGAAATGTTTGTTCTTTCATCTACTTGGGTTGATTTCCAAGAGACATGTTTGATCCAATGTGATGAGGCTATAAGGATAGACGTGCCCACTAGGTTCAACTCCAAGGGACATGATTGAACCATTGTGATAAGGCTAGAAGGGTAAACGCCCCCACTATGAAATATGTTTTTCGATGATTTCTAAGTCACAAGTCATTGCTACGTTTGGATGATGGACATTATTACAAAAAATAATACATGAATACACAACTAGAGTAAATTCCTTCCACATAATGAAACCATAAAATATCCTCACCAAAACCACTAAGAACCATACCTTAAATAAACCCTGAGTAACTAACTAAAATATTAGAAGAAGGTCAATTTCTTATTTCTTTATCACCAAAACTCCACTTACAAATAACAAAAAATCACTAAATCTCACCATCATATCCAAGATTTTGACATGTCAAAAAAGTTTCCCAAAAGTGCTCGAATAAGGTCATGGTTGATTAAATCTTCATTATAGCTTTTCATAATAAAATGTGCCCTCAATTACTTGTTTGCATGATAGGAGAGGATTTTAGATGATGACTATGAGATACCTCTTTCCATTTATTACGTGGATATGTATGTTTATTTTGGAACAGGGCTTCCAAAATTTTAATTCAGTTATCAATGATATCTATGGTTGGTATGGGTTTAATATCTATATAATATTTCGGTAATATTTTTAGTTGTATGCACATATCAAAGGTTGAGAGTTATCTCCAAAATAGTTATTTCTCTTTTCTCTTTTTAATTAAATTTATTAATTAAAAAAACAACATATGAGCAAGTGTCATATAAAATGATTTAAGGTTTTTTTTGGGTATGTGCTATTTATAAGTCATGGTATTGGCCCATGTTATTGCGAGAAAGTCTATTTAAAATTAAGAATCTCATGAGTGAGGACGAATCTCCATGGTTGAGAATTTTGTTATATGATTATTATCTTTTATTTATAAATGTTTTATTTGTATATTAATTCTTTTTATAATTAATTAAATAATAATTTAAATAAATTTATAATTTATTTTTATTTTTTAAATTTTGGCAACTTGAAATGTATCACAAGTAAGTGTTTGGATGCTTATCATGGATTGATGCCTATGGACGTTTATCAACATTTAGGTATGCCAATAGACATGCCCATTTCAAAATGGACCTTCCAAATTTTTAATTCATTTATCAGTAATTATTAGGTGGATGGTAGAGATTTAATCTCTAGGGAATATGCTAGAACATTGATATTTGCATTCATAGATTGAGGCTTAATATTTTTTTCTAAGTTACTTATGTTTTTCTAATGAACTTATCTCAAATTAATTAATCAAAGAAAATGTTATATGAATGTATCATATTTGGCATGTGGTATTGATAAGCCATGGTATTAATTGTTTTTATAATTAAAAGTTACAATAATTTTATTTAGATATTTTTAATGTTTTTTTTTTTTTTTTTACTTAGGGAAATATGAGATGTATCGTGAAGTGAAGTAAGTGTTTTGACGTTTATCTAGATTGAATCCTATTAACATTTAATATTCATTTAATTTATATGATTGTATTAGTTTATATGAACATATCATAAATAAGTGTTTGGATGTTATCATGGATTGATGCCTATCCACATTTCCCAACTATTTTTTTTATAACTACACTAGTATATTAATTTTTATAATATTATATCTATATCTATATATATATATATATATATATATATATATATATATATATGGTTTTTTTTACATTTTATTTTCTTTGTCATATCCACTGTGTATCGTGTCGTTTTAGGTAGTTTCCTTGTGTTATTAGCCTCTACCTAGGTAGGACTCTAGCAATTGATTTGCATGTTGACTACTATTGGTTGTGCATTGAACATGACAAGTTATAATATTTAACTTTATAAATAATTAAAGTATTTTTTATTTTAATTTAAAAAATAATTTGTTATCATTTCATTAATTTAAAAATTTGTATGTCTTATTTTAGTGTTTCTAACATATGTCCCATGTGTTTCCCATGAAATTTTCTCACCTTGAGAACTCGTTAGTTTTCACGGGGATCACCAATTTTCATGGAATCTTGTAATCTATTTAAATAATATATACATATACGAGTGTATGTTATCAATGTGATAGTTACAATCCTCCCGCGTTTTGAACCAAATTGTACTAGAGGTTGTTATTTCTTTAATGTAATTGAAAGCCTATTTATTTCATGTCAATCAAAACGCAATGGGATTTAATCGAATCATGTGGAAATGATGGAATTATTTCCATTAAGCATTGGTTTATATTGAAATACAAACATGATAGAAAATAATATTATTGTGCAATTTGCAATCGACCAAACTAATTTGGTTTCTAGTTATTTTTATGTCCAAACCTGTATATTTACAACGCATATGTAGATAAACGTATTTCTACTTTAATACTAACCAATTTATGTGTTCCTCAGAGGCCTGTATAATCAAGTTTTCACAGATGTTTCCTTGAATTTCACTATTGTCTTACTATCTCCTACATGAATGGTCATGATCTACAATGGATTTGTATTGGTACAAAAATGGCCACAACAATGTTGATCACATGTCTAACTCGCTAACTCTGGGTTCCCAGTCATATACTATTTGTAGAAGAATTTTGTGTCTACCATTCATGCTTTGCTGAAGGAAAAAGTTAAAACCCACAAAAACTCTCCAAGATTCTTGACACCTCTCAAAAAATGCATGACGATTTCTTTGATGGATGCTACTCCTAGGGTTTTTCTATGTGCATCTTCTTTAGGTCATCCACCTTTGCATGACTTCATGATTTTTTTTTAAATTTTCCTAGGTTGCGTGGGAACTCGTCTCCCAAAAAAAAATATTCATCTTTAGGAAAAGTTTCTAAATTATCGAATTTCATTGCAAAGAGTTAGTGAAAAATAAAATTATATTTTCATTCTTAGTTGCTCCTATTTTACTATCATGATGTACATGCTGAATTCAGAATATTTTTACCAAAACTAAGGCAAGTGTCTCCTCTAGGGATGAAAATATTCAACGCTAATCTGGTAGAATCTGAGCATTAATTATTCAAGATTTATCTTGGTGAGCACATATATAATTTTCGAAGTTTCGATAACCTTCTTATGATTCCACTACATTTCATGATATTCCATGACAAATAAATATTTATATATATGGAGAAGATTACCCGGGGAAAAAAGATAGAGAGCCACACTTTGTATTGCTAGATATGAAGATAAAAAGTTGAAATTTTACCATCCATGCTATCAAAACATTAATTCTTACTTCAATAAAGTGGTTCAAGAGTATTGTTTTTTATTCTCATTTTTCTTTAGAAATACTTATTTGCATTGTTTATAGGGAACCATGCAAAACTCAATTCGTTAGGTTTATATTTAAAATTTACTGTATCTTTAATATTTTATATGATTGTTTCAATTGATGTGAATTGTAATATAATATTTTAATTATAATGTATATTTTAACTATGTGGATTTCCGCCAGGAAAGTTCTTGAAACTCTACCACCTGCAGTTTCCATTCACTTTGGATCAACATTGGAGCTCCTCTAGCCGTCGGTAGATCAGAAGGTGGTGATTTGTCTTCCAATAGTTAGGGTAACTACCCCTACCCCAAACGTCTCGCCCATATACCATTTGCGCTGATCTCTTCAGGAAGTGTCACTCTGGAACTCCATTTGGTTTCAACTCTACTATCCAGGTTCCGGAATCTCATTCCTCTAAGAGGTGTTCCATTATTAATGAACCCTTGTATTAATCTTGGTTTGTAGCCTATTACCCCCTCTTCCACTCAATTCTTAAACCCTTCACTGCACAGGCTACCCACTTGGCTCGATTTAAGCATTTTGGTCTTCATATCTAGGAGGTTCAACTGACGTTACAATGGTTACTCATCCCGACACTAGCTACAAGTAAATTTTCATGTTTATGTTTTCTTTTTGTATACGATTTTTCTTTCTTCAGGAACAACAAACTATTCCTTTGTTTTCTTACTTGTTTTTCATTTCTAACTGATGCTCAAGCTACCATATGTTTCAAGGAATATCTGCTAGACCTATTGGCAAGTGCCATGCCCCAAAGGGGGGTTTTTCCAAGTACATACCTCTCAACGTTCATTTACACCAGTTACCATTTCTAGTTTAGAAACACTAGCTGACTTCCATTGGCTCTCTTGCAGGACATATTTCACTGTTTAAACCGAGCTTGACTGTCAAGTTTACAACTTCCATATCCTGTAACTAGCCATATAGGGTTTTTAATGCTCCGGTCGATTGATAGGTATTGAGTATACTCTGATTCTGAACCTCCATGAAATACATGTTCAATGCTATATGGTTTAAGTTGCATTTTACTATTGTGTTAATGTTGGAGACCAGCTAGGCCATGCATGCTACATAATTTATTTTATATTGTAATATTTTACTATTGCGTGCAGTTTTCTTTTGTTGGCTGGGAGGGTTTCGGCTCAATACTGTGACTGCTCTCTTCATACAGTTTTAGTTAATGATTTATACAAAGGGTTTGCTTATATCTCTATTCGGAACCTGATGACAATGTTTTTGTAAAGAGGGTTTCTTAAATTGTTGTTTGGAATCTGGGATTGTCATATCGAATGTTATTAGTTTAAAACTTACTCTTGTTACTGGTTTCTACTACAATCACAACAAAAAAATTATGTTATGGTTAAAGTTGTGTACATGATTTTTATTACTGTTTAAGAAGAATTTATTTATGTTTAGATTCAATAAGATGATGATCCTAGTGAAAATTAAGCACCCACACTAGGTGGGGCCCGCAGGCTATTTTTAGGTGATATGTCTATTTTTAGCAGTAATATATTTATAGATGGTTGAAAAAATTATATGGATGGATGGGTGTCTATTTTTGGAATGCATGTGCAAAGTTTTTTTGTGGAATGCATGTCTAAAAATAGAATGCATGTCGATTATTGTTATCTCTTAACAATAATTAGACAATAAATAATAATCTATTCTCTTGAAGCACTTGATTTCAGTTAACTGATGTGGCAAACTAGTTAACTGAAGGAATTTCAAGTTCAAAGGTTGGTTGGTGGGACATGCTAGTGGACTTCGTTGTAACTGAGTGATACAAAGTTGTAACAGAGGTGGATGTGTAGTTATGTGAGTTGTAAAGTAGTTTAACTCAGTTAAGTGAGTTAAACTCAGTTGTGCTAGTTGTAACTAGTTGTGACTAAAGATACACTAGTGAGAGATCAGTGAATTAAATATTAAATTAATTCACATGGAGTGATCTAACATGCAACTTAAGATTTACTATTGTTAACTACATGCATGTCAGATCTAGTGGAGACCTAGTTGAGAGATAGGTGAAAGGGACAGTTTGACTATTAGTTGTGACTACAGTGGGTGCACACTTGCAACCAAACACACATTGGAAATGCCAATGAAGATTGCATAGTCAAGGCAAGGCAACATTGAATTCATTTAGGGATTGTGATCAGCAGGGATTGCGGAGTGGAGGCAAGCTGTCACGAGGCAGTAAATTGGTGCATGTTTATGCCAATTTTTGTATGACAGTGTGACATGATTGTATATTGTATTGAGCACTCTTGGAGTAGAGTTTTGTATGATATTGTTTCATGATCCATGATATATACATAATATATGATAGTGGGGTTTTTTGCTTTATGCTTTCCCGGTAAAAACATATGTGTTATGTCTGATTGATTTTTCTTCATGTGTTTGCAATTGGTGATTAAATTTCCACAAAGATTTAAGTAGAACGATTATGTATTAATAGTAGCATATAATTGTTAGATCAGGAGAATCCGACAATACATAATTGTATTAAAATTTCTACACTTTATGGTTAAGGTTTTGCACATGATTTTCATTAATATTTAAGTAAGTATATGTGTATTAGGGACCTTCCATGTCACTTGAGGTTAATTCCAGGTGCAGAGGGAGACTAGACCGGGCTACAGGTTTCCTCCTATGGCCATGTCTCAACCCCCTCTTCCATTCCCAACCTATCTTTAATAGACCCTAGCGTTTCCACACTATTCTGACACACTCGTCACACTGTATATATATAAATCCTATATTTTCCTGCATTATAACACCAACCATACTGCATTGTACAATAAATTAACGAGAACCCAATTTTTACTATTCACGATGAAATAAATTGATTAGAACCCATATTTTACTATGCGCAGTACTATAAGTTAAGAAAAATGTAAGTGAAAGGCTTCATTTGCTACCACTTACTAAAATCTAAGACATTCAATATTTAATATTACTTTAGGGAAAATAAATTGAGTACAACATGCTTATAGAAATTTATTAACAAATAACAACTTAGGCAACAATCAATTTCAGTTATAAACAGTAAGGATGTTAGTGGGTAGGAAATTTTCCATTCTTCTGTAAGGATGTTAGTGGGTAGGAAATTTTTGAAAATCCTTCAATAAAATAATGATAATAGCGAGCTAATCCCATAAAAGACAGAATATCAACATCAATTTTGGGGACCGACCATTCCATAATGGTTCTTATCTTCTCAGAATCAACTTCTATTCTATCCGAAGATATCACATGTCCCAAGTATTGTATCTCTCCTTTGAAGAAGTCACACTTACTAAATTTAGCATAAAGTTGGTTTTCTCGCATATCTGTAAAAATATCTACAAATGGTCTTTATGGTCCTCAATATTCTGTGAATAGATTAGTATATTGTCAATGAAAATCAAGAAAAAATTGTCTAAATACGGATGAAATATCTCATTCATTACACTCATAAAAGTTGCAGGATCGTTTGTGAGACTGAAAAGTAACACAATAAATTCATAATGACCTTAGTGAGTTCTAAATGTTGTCTAGCATACATCCTTGCCCTCGATTCTTATCTGGTGATAACCAGATCTCAACTCGATCTAGGAGAATACCGACGCACCCTTAATGTGATTGAATAGTTCGTCAATTCTTGGTAAATGATACTTATTTTTTACACTCAACCTCTTCAACTGTCTATAGTCAATACATAGCCTTAGGGTGTCGTCCATTTTCTTGATGAACAACACCAGTGCACCCCAAGGTGACACACTTGAACAGATATATCCTTTGTACAATAACTCCTGTAATTCCATCTTAAGTTCAGTTAATTCAGGGATGCTCATACGATATGGGGCCTTTGAAACTGGGGTTTCTCCTAGAACAAGTTCTATCGTAAAATCAACACTCCTCTTTGGTAGTAGCCCCAAAATTTCTTCTGGGAATACATCCACAAATTATTGAACCACGAGTATATTTTCAATTGTGGCCACTTATATTTTATGTTGATATAGCCCATATAAAATTCAGATATCTGACAACCTTTTCTTATGAATTTCTTAAGTTGATTCGCAGTAATAGCTCACAAATTAACATCTCTTTAAACTCCCTAAATTTCCTACTTGTTCCCTCCTTCCATGAGGAAACTAACTTTTTAATCCTTACAGTTTACTAGGGTCTGATGAATTTCCAACGAATTCATTCCAATCAACACATAATAAGACCCTAGAGGAAAAAAATTTAGGACCACCTAAACTTTATGTCTTCCCATTCCATTAGACGGTTTTCTACTTTGGCAGTTACTTTCTATTTAGCCCTAGTGGCTAATTGCAACAAACACAAATTATTAAACTTGACACTTGAAAATTGACACAATCCAACTATTTTCGGATTGGCATATCTAATACTAGCCTAAGGATCAATTAAAATTTTGATAGGATGGTTAACAATCTTACCTTCAAATTCCACCATCGTGGGTTGATATTTTGCTTAATGATATTCCAGGGCAACATTAATTCTTGGTATACTTCTAGCCACATCCCCTACTGAATAGGCCTCATGAAAAATTGCAACCAATTGTGTTCTACCATGGTGGGGACAGTTTTTGTAGTATTGGGGTTCCTTACAACCCAAACACTGCAGGGGAGGCTTTTGTGGTTGGCCCGATTCTACGTTATTTAATGCTTCAACTTGTCAGAATTCACGAGGCATTCTGATTTTTTGTTAATTTTTTCTCGAGGCTCATCCCACTGCTTTTCTAGGTATGTATTTCACATTTGAGTACCTGTTACATTTATTATTATTCAAGAAACTCCTATGTCTCTTTTTACCCAACACACCTTTATTATCTCCTTTTTGTTGTATATGCTATTAGAAAATATGAGCCTTTCTTATTTCCTCATCGATCATATTAGGATTATCAAACTCTAACCTCTCCTTCATGTAAGCTAGCAAGCTACTTACAAAACACTGCACCTTTGATTTTTCTTATCGTGTGAGGGACATATCGTGATAGAGAGGTGAACTTGGTGACAAATTCGTCCAAAAAATATTGTCCCAGTCTCAAATAATTAAATTCTTTCACCTTCTCATCATAAAACCTCTCAGTTAGATATTTATCCTTGAAGTGTTTCTGAAAGGTATCCCAAGTTACTTCCTTTTCATCAATGTTGTGATTTGTTTTAATTTCTTCTCACCACAATGTGAATTTACCCTGAAATAGATAAATTTCTAGTATCGATTTTATATTATCATCATACTCATAGATCTGGAAGTATTTATTCATATTGATTAAGCATGCTTCAATAGCCTTATATGCTTCTCTATCAAACAATGAGGCATTTATTTTCTTGAACTCTCCTTGTAGTTCAATTTTTGGCCTCTTTCCCCCTGACACTAGAAGTGTTACCAGACTCTTCCTCATTATCCATCCCATCTCCTTCACTTTTTTGGTGATCACCCTACGATCTTCTTGTTTCTTCCATGTTTCCATTATCCGTGCTAGGATCCAGGTTTCTATGATTTTTCCTATTAATACTTTTCATAATCCTTTCTTTCTCTAGTTTGAGTCTCTCAATGTCGATTCTTAGGTTGGTCATCTCGGCCCACAACTGTTGGATAGACTCCAAGAGCATGGCATTAACATTTGTAGTGCCTTATCCTAGTTGGACCCACATCTTTAGGTTGGACCCAGTACCTATAGAGTGTCCCCTGGGTGGGGTAGCTACAACTACCCTTCTCATATTATTTCTTTCTTCTTTCTCACTCTCTGTGCAATTATGAACACTTTTTTATTTCCAAGCTTCCCACAAGTTGATAGTGTTGCAACGTGCAGCTTGATATCACATGTCACATGTATCGACCACTAACACATATAATAAAAAAAAATTCAAAACGAGATCTACATAACACATTTAAAAATCTCTAAGCGATCTACTTTACTTTAAATTTTACCACGAGACTTTTATATGATCGTCAGAGGTCATAGGTTGTGATTTGTATAAACTAAAGTTTATTGTCTGAATTTCACTGTTATAAATCTATTATATACGGTTTTCATGGTAGTTTCCTATGGTTATTAATTGAATGGAACCATGTCCAATGCAGTGGTCACCTGTTTCTCTGGTTCCAACGCTTAACCTAGGAAAGATCTGACGACTTGGATTGTTGCTGGGAAATTTCTAGAAACTCTGCCACCTGCAACTGCCATTCACTTCAGATCAGTGTTTGAGCTCTTCTAGCTATCGATTAGATTAGATGGTGGTGATTTGTCTCCCAGTAGTTAGGGTAACTACCCCTACCTGAAACGTCACACCTACAAACCATTTGCCCCGAGTTCTCAAGCAATGTCACTTTACAACTCCATCTGGTTTCAACTATGTTGTCCGAGTTTCGACACCTTGTTCCTCTAATTGGTGTGCCATTACTAATGAACCCTTGGATTAGTCTTGGTTTGTACCTCGTTTCCCCCTCTTCCACTCAATTTTTAAACCCTTCATTGCACAAGTCACCCACTTGGCTTGGTTTATGCATTCTGGTCTTCATATCTCAGAGGGTCTACTGACGTTACGATGCTCTCTCATCCCAACACTGGCTATAGGTAAATTTTCATCTTGATGTTTTTTTTTTTTTTACAATTTTTGTTTCTTGAGGCACACCAATTTATTTCTCTATTTTCTTGTTTTTCCTTTCTAATTAATGCTTAGTTTACCACCAGTTTCAAGGAATCTCTGTTAGAATTCTTGGAAAGCTCCATGCCCAAAAGGGGGGTTTTTCCAATTACATACCTCTCGATCCCCATTTACACTTGTTATTGTTTTCAATTTAGAAACCCTAACTGAATTTCTTTAGCTCTCTTGCTAGAGGTATTTTGTTGTTTGTACCAAGCTTGGCTGTCAAGTTTACAAATTTGATATCCTATAACTAGCCAGCTAGGATTTTTAATTCTTCGGCCGATTGCTAGGTTTTGAGTATACTTTGATTCTCAAGCTTCATGAAATACTTGTTCGATGCTATATGGTTTGAGTTCCATTTTACTATTGCGTTAATACTGGAGACCAGCTAGGTTGTGCGCTCTACGACATGTATTTTATACTGTAATATTTGACTATTGTGTCTGGTTTTTGTTTGCATATACTTTTCTTTTGTTGGATGGGAGGGTTTGAACTCGATATTGTGACTATTTTCTTCTTTCTCCACATGTTTTACAACTTCAGTTCACGATTTATACAAAGGGTTTTCTTATATCTCTATTCAAAATTTGATGACAATGTTTTTGTAAAGAGGGTTGCTTAAATTGTTGTTCATAATCTCATACTGTCTTATCCAATGCTATTAATTTAAAACATACTCTTGTTATTGGTTTCTACTAGAGTCACAGAAAATAATTTCGTTATGGTTAAAGTTATATACATGATTTTCATTACTTTTTAAGAAACATTTCCTTATGGTTAAGGTTCTACACATGATTTTCATTAATGTTTAAGTACGTATATGTGTATTTTATACCTTGAATGTTGCTTGAGGTTAATTATTATTGTAGAGGGAGACCATATGAGGCTATGGGTTTCCTCCTATGGCCATGTCTTTGTAGGTTTTAACCTTGTACATAAATTATCTACGTATGAATATTTAAAATAGAAAATAAACAATAGCAAGAGCATAAAACATAAAACAGATAAACACAAATATTTTCCCCTGGATCCCAAATCGGGACGACCAGCTTGATTTTTCATTATATTCCTTTTAGTGTTACAACACATATATATACATGCCGAAACATACATAAATCCCAATCCATTAACCCTGGATTAGAACATAACCGTAGTTCCCTTGAGCGGATCTACAAAATACCAAGGGCCAAAAACCATCATGCCCCAAAACCATGTGCAAACCCATGCACAAAACCACGGGCAGGTCTGCCCACGGGAAAATAAAGACCAAATTTTTTTTTCCCAAGTGCTGCCCCGGACCCCGACAAGGGGGGCTACCACACCCTGTAACCCCCCCGTACGCTGCGCCCAATGCAATGTATAGGAGGGGGCTATCGCCCCCCTTGTTACCCCCCTGACACGTGACTAGTCGTGGAAAGAATATAACACAAACCCAACATTCTCCCACTTCTTGTTTTCTTTCCGCATGGGGGGGGCATAGGAGAGCTGAGTCTTTAGCCTAGCTTTGCAACATCCATTGTTACTATACACTAAGAGAAATTATAATTTCTCACAGAATTTCTCAATGCATCTGCAACATTCTTCAAAGTGTCCACTTTTACCAGCAACACCCTTTTAGCTTCAACCATATATCTCACAAAGTGATATTGAACATCAATGTGCTTTGTCTTTGAATGATAAGCAGGATTCTTAGCCAAGAAAATTGCACTTTGGCTATCACGAATCTATCCTTATAAGCATTTTCAACATACTTGAGCAATCTCCCCAAACCAAAGCTAGCTACATGGATACATAGGTATTTTTCATACGTACACTCTGTAGTTGAAAGAGCCACTATAGACTGTCTTTTACTCATCCAACTAACTGCGCCTCCAAATAGGCTAAACACATACCCACTTGTAGATCTTCTTTGATCCAGATCTCCGGCCCAGTCTGCATCAACAAAACCACGAATGTCCAACATTCTTTCCAATCCTAGTCTTCCCTGGTAGCACAAGCCATAATCACTAGTGCCACGTAAATATCTGAAAACCCGCTTCACTGCTGTCCAATGCTCCTTCCCTGGGTTTGACATAAACACACTCCATCCTCCCCTTCATATACATGTTGTGTCTAATGGAAACCTTCTGCATATGTTCTACTACGCACATATGGAACACAAGACATATCCTCCTCTTCTTCTTGTGCCTTGGGACATTGTTCAGCAGACAGCTTTACACCTACAGGAATAGGACATTCATTGGTTTACTATCCTGCATATTGAACCTCTGTAATATAGTCTTGACATACTTCCTCTAGTTTAACTAGAGCTTCCTCTTTGCCCGATCTCTCTTAATTTCATACCCCACGAAAATATAGTTTCTTGACGCCAGAGATCCCTCATGTAGATTTTGAAGCACTGGGTCTTCAAATCTTGGATAATTTCTTTGTCATTTCCAATCAACAAAATATCATCCACATACAAGACCAAATAAATAACACGGTCACCAATTAATTTAAAATAAACACAGTGATCCTCCTTGATTCTGGTCAAGCCAAGTCCCTGTATATAGGAGTCAAACTTTTGATACCACATCCTTGGTGACTATTTCTTATCTGACTTCTTCTTTGCAGCACCATCTTTCTTTCTTCCCCTTAGCATAAGGTGAGGTTGTAACATGTGTCTCCCTCTTAGTCAGTAATTGTTGTCTTCCATACTCTGTTCTGCCTCAAAGTCAATGCAATATATAATCAAAGCAATCCCAATAAGCTAACTTTGGCATGGAAAAATATCTGTCATTCCAATGCACAGTCACCTCCTAACCGTGCTTTATTATTTCTTTCCACCTTTTCTGTTCATCTTCTTAAGCATTTGCTCTTAGATGGGCTTCCTTATAGCCGGAAACTCCACTAGATCCCATGCCTCATTTTTATGCAAGGATGCCATTTCACAAACCATGGCCTCCTTCCAGAGTTTTCCATCCTCTGAATCTACTGCGCCCCTAACAGTTCT
This sequence comes from Pinus albicaulis, assembly GCA_034641835.2. Classification (NCBI taxonomy): domain Eukaryota; kingdom Viridiplantae; phylum Streptophyta; class Pinopsida; order Pinales; family Pinaceae; genus Pinus; species Pinus albicaulis. Next base: position 85,104 of record JAXQQM020079838.1, on the reverse strand, counting down.
TGGATCATCATCAGTTATAGTTAAAGGAAAATTTGAATAGAAAGAAAATGGACTATACCTTTCTAGTTGTCTTCTTTCCCGAACTGATCTTCTAAAATCTGGAGTTTGTGGCTCTTCCTCTTATGAGTCTTCTTCTGTTGTAGAGTCTGATTCATCCTCCTTTAGCTCAAACTCTATCTTCTCAGGTTCCTTTGGTAGTACTTCATGTTTAACAATATCTTTCACCTCTCTAAACACCACATCTCGGCTGTACAAAAGCTTCCTTGTTTTCGGGTTCCAAAGCTTGTAACCCTTTAAACTACCCTTATACCCAATAAAGATGTAGCGTTCAGATTTATCATCCAACTTGCTCCTTTTCTCCTTTGGAACATGTACATATGCATGACATCCAAATACCCTCAGATGTGAAAGAGAGGGTTTCTAACCAGTCCATACCTCATGTGGAGTCTTGTCCTCCAACGCTGATGAAGGTCATCTGTTAACCAAGTAACATGGAGTCTCCACTACCTCTGCCCAGAATTCTTGTCCTAACCCGATATCACTAGGCATGCTTCTTTCCTTTTCCATCAGCGTTCTGTTCATTTTTTCTGCAACTCCATTTTGCTGAGGTGTGTATGGAGTAGTCTTCTACCGTGCTATACCACACTTTTTATAGAACTCTTCAAATTCCTTCTTGCAAAACTCCCCACCATTATTTTTCCTCAACACCTTTATCTTCTTCTCTATCTGGTCTTCCACCAGAGCCTTAAATTCTTTAAATCTGTGAAAGACTTCAGATTTATTCCTCAAGAAATATATCCATGTATTCCTTGAGAAGTCATATATGAATGAAACATAGTACATAGACTTAGCCAGTGATGGAATTGACACAGGTCCAAACACATCACTATGCACAAGCTCTAATATCTCATTTTCCCTCTTAACACCAGAAGGAAAACTCACCTGATTCTGCTTCCCATATACATAATGTTCACAGAAATCGAAATCCAGAGAGCTATTATACATACCTTCTACCATACCATTTCCATGCAGTATCTGAAGGCCCTTCTCTCCAATATGTCCAAGCCTTTGATGCCATAGCATGGTATTTTCTGCAGAGACCGTAAGGTTTTCCTCTCCACTTTCTGGAACCATAGAAGTATTGCACCCATCAATAATAGTGCTGCCTTGAAGCTTGTACAGAGTTCCAATCAGAACTCCCCATATTAATACCAGTGCTACTTGAACCATCTTACAGGCATCTTTCTCGAACACTGTTTTTACACCTGCATCATCCATCTTGGTTACAGAAATCAGATTTTTGGCCAATGCAGGAATGTGCAGAACACTAGGAAGTGTTCTAATCCTTCCACCTTGCAGCTTCATCTTGAATTTTTCAAACCATCAATTTGATAGATGACTTAAAAATTTACCCATATCCATATACATATATAAGAGAATTTTCAAGGATCATTCTTGTTGAGTAATGATTTCTTATGCATCTCAATGTCATGAAGAGGTTCTTGGTATTATGTGGAATCAAGTGAGAAGAATAACTCTAAAAAATCTACAAGGTCAATATCATGTGTGTATGATTTGATATTATGTGATTATACTATGTATATGTTTATGTTATGGACATGTAATTCTGAGGGGTACATCAATGACGTTAAAGTAGTGTGATATGCGGCATGCTAGGATAAGCACAAATAATGGAAATACACTATAAGAAAGGTTCTTGTGGGGTTAGTGTGTGGTCTATGGATGTGCAGTATTATTGTTGTGTATATGTTGCCCCTGTTGCATATTCTTTGATTGTACCTATGGTGATGTGTACATGTAACATATGTAATATTGTGTACATATGATGTTGTATTTCTGTTGTATATATGGTATTGTGTGTATATTTCATATGTAGTGCTAGGTATAGATGGTTCTATGTACATGTTGAATATGTGGTGCTGTGTACATATCATACTTTTCACATGTTGGATATGCGATGTTGTGTGCATATGGTGTTATTTGCATGTTGGATATGTGGTGTTGTGTATGTATGGTGCTATGTACATGTTTTATATGTAGTGCCATGTACATATAGTGTTGTGTGCGTGTTGTGCATATGGTATTGTATGCATGGTTGTACATGTGGTGTTGTGTGCATGTGGTGTTGTGTGCATGTTGTACATGTGGTGTTGTGTGTAAGTTGTGTCGTGTACATGTTGTGCATGTGGCATTGTGTACATGTAGTGTTGTATATATGTCACGCATATGGTGTGTGTACATGTGGTATTGTGTACACATTTTGTAGGTGGTGTGGTGTACATTTGGCATTGTGTACACATTGTCCAAGTGGTGCCATGTACAGGTGATGTTGTGCACACATTGTGTAGGTAGTGTCGTGTACATGTTGTGCATATGGTACTGGTATACATGTGGTATCATGTGCATGTCATACATGTTATGTTGAGGCCATGCAGTACTATGTATGTGAATGGTGTAGTCATGGTATTGTGACATGTTTATTCATTGTGTGATACTATGTATATGTATATGTATTCGGTTGTGTTCTACACCAGGTGTAGGCGTATGTTTTGTATGTCGGTGTAGGCATATGTATTGTGTTGTATTGTACATCGGGTGTAGGTGTATGTGTTGTATGTTGGTGTAGGAATATGTATTGTGTTGTATTGTACACTGCATGTAGGTGTATGTGTCATATGCAGGTGTGGGTGTATGTATTGTGTGGTGTTGTACAACTTGTGTGGATTTACTTGTTGTACACTATGTGTATGTTTACATAGTTGAAGAGAAGGAAATAATGTTTTTCGGGTGCGGCAAGCGATCCGGTGTGTGTACAAAAGAAAAAAGGTAGAAGTAAGAACCGATGAAGGATAGTATCGATATTTTATTTCAATTATTTTATGTATGTGATCTACAATTCTGACTTCTGATGGTTTTGTTTTGAGCTAACGAGATGTGATATGTTTATTCATGATGAATTGGTCAAGATATGATTTGACTTGTTGTGATAGGAAGTAAAAAGCATTTCGAGCATACCTTATCGATGAGCTACCAATGAGGTATGATGTGAATTTATTTTAATCTATTTTGAATATAATGGTAGTTAGGTTCTTGGTACATGGAGAATGGAAATTACTGGTTGGGTGGTTGAAACCAATTGCAAGAATTACCAACAACAACAAAAGGAATTGAAACATGGATAAGTATGTTGGTAAATCAGTTCAGGAGCAGGGCCATTGTGATACATTGGTACCCAACAGTGTCCATTGATTTCCATGAAAATAATATGAACAATATGATGGTTTTGAGGCAGGAATATTCCTTGGGTTTTGTGTCTTCCGATGTGAGTGAGATTTTCCATGGGATGGACTACCCGGGATGGGGGTTCCAACAGAACTTGGAAGTTATGTGACTGCACAAAAGGGGGTGACCAGATTTCCTGAGGGAATGTGTACCAGAGAAGGGAATTAGGCTAGGGATGTTTTTTTTTGTTCATTAGTATTTCTAGATGGAATTAGATCCACATTAGGAGTGTGGTCTAGAACAATGAGCCGTTAACTGTTCACTGAGAGGAAAAGTAGCGCAAGATTGTAGCAATGGAAATTAGAGGAAAACTTTTACTTTGACAATGGATTCTAGACTTCCTGGTAGGGAAGTAAATCCTAGTATTACCTTGATGGTGGAGGTTTGAGCCTTTATATTCCCTTGTTGCAGATGCAAGCATCGTATCCTTTTATTTGCGGGTTGAGAAAATGTGGATATGTGTATATTATTGTAAATACTGTATCGATATTGCTTTATAGAGATCCATAGACAATATGATTATTTTCTAGTTGAAGCAAATGTGGTTGTTATTGTAAATACATTAATGAGTTGTGTTATAAAGATCTAGTAAATGATATGTATGACATGGTTTCAACAGTGATCATTGTAAACACTTTAACGAGCTATGTTATAAAGATCCATGGGAAGTATGTTTTGTTTTTAGTAGTTTTCTGGTTTGTAGGTGTCATTGAACACCGACGACAGTGTTCCCCCAAGGGGGAGGGTTCTGTAACAACCTTGGTGAAAATTCCATGTAATAAAAGTTAATAAAGGAAAAATAATAGCCACGGTTGATGGGACACTTATTCCAACTTGAATGTTGGGAAAAACATCCTAGTGGGATTTTATTTCAGTTATTATAGCTAGGGGAAATTAAGAAAGGAAATAAAAAAGACTTTGGAAAGGAAAAGAGGAATTAATGGCATTTTTATTTGTGAAAATAATGGGAAATAGGAGAAAAGGAAGGTGAAATGTCACAGGTTGCACGTGAGGAGGAAAATGAAAGAAAATGATGGAAAATGAAGAAAATAGAGGCCTCATTGATAAAAAGCCTTCTGAGGATCAGTTGGCAAGCTTTTGTTCAATTCAACTTTGTAGCTCTCTCATTATCCTCTCTATCTCTCACTCTTGGATAATTAGAGTTTTCTTCCAACACTTTTGCATTGCATCAAGAAAGGAAAAGAAGGCAAGATGAAGGAAGAAGAAAGAAAGAAAGAGAAAGATCAATCAATTACAATAGGATTATTTGCAACTATTGATTTGAATGTGTTATTTCCTTGCTATATTTGACATGCATGGTATTTTATGTGGTTATTTTTTGTCATGGCATGGGTTTTTCCAGGCGTCACAATTTTTCTAGCCTAGCCTTTCCATTTCCAGATAGCCTTGATGATATGGGTTCTCATGATTTGGTTGAGCTGGATTACCAGATTGATTCGAAGCTTAGTGAGGTGGATCTCAAAAATGAAAAACACATGGCCTAGTGGTTCCTAAACTAGATTATGGATCATGGTAAAGCGACTGACATAGTAACCCATGAACCAGATTATGGGTAGTAGTAAAGATAGGATTGTGTGCCTCGGTAAGCCTAAGAATCCTTGTCAGTGAATGGCGGGATATACGGTAAAATGGAGAGGTGGATTTCCCTCCATTGGGCCTAGTAGTCCGAGGATGGGATGTACATTAAAGCCTAGAGATTAGGTCTCGTTGTAGAGCCTATTGATCCCTGGATCAGATTGTGGATTACGGTAAAGCCTAAGAGACTAGGCGGTAGTAAAATTCATCATGGTGTAGGTGAAGAACTCTGGTAGCATCCATGCTTGTTTGGTTCATTTTGGTTGGTTATGAGTTCCAAATTCATGCTTGGAATATGGCACGGGGGTGATTGGCTGAAGAAATAATTGGCTCAACCAATCTATGATGGGGTGGAACATGATAGTTGTTGAACCTCAAAATTGTTCCTAATTTGACATCTTTTCCACCATCTTTTCTTCCATTTTGACAAATCCATAAATTAAATCAGTGATAATTGACATATTTTACATCTGAGAAGGAATTTAGATGATATCTATGTTATATTATAATTTTTCTTATTCTTTAGATGAATTTCTGTAATTAGTAACATTATTCATGCAGTTCTGTAGCTAAACTTTGTTTCTACATCGACTGTTATTTTTTGACAGGTTTCGAGAAGTATATGAAGAAGTGAATCCTATGGGTAGCTTTGAAATGGTCCATACATGGAGCGTATACTACTTACTTGTTCAAATTTGATAAGGATCATGCCTACACACACGGTCAAAGCTCAGTCACGAGAAGGAACGAGATGAGCAGACAAAGATTCTTGATTTTCTCTTATGTAGAAAATCAAGAACGAGCCATGAAGACTTTGCTTCTAAATAGACTTCTAGTCTTAGTTTTATTTTTATTTCCATAGGAGAAATTGTCTTAGACAGTTAATTTAAAACTTGTATAAATACCAGTCTGTTGAAACTGGGAATAAGCTTAATTTTTGATAATACTGTGATACAATTTTAAACTCAGTTTTATTAATAAAGACCAGTTTCAGATCATTGATGCACAGATAGTCTAAGTATATTTTACAACTCATTCTGTTGCAGAGGGACCCTGCACGGAAAAGAGGTGTTTATAGTTATTTTGTAGTTTAGTTTACTTTCAATTTCATAGCTTAATTTCCTGTTGATTTGTAGTCAATTTCTCGTCAATTCATACTTAAATTCCTCATCATTTCATAGTTAGATTCTCCTCGATTCGTATTTTAAATTCTCACTATTTCATAGTTTAATTTCATGTCAATTAGTTTTCAAATGTTTTCTAAATCAGTTGTTTACATTTACGGTTCATGGTTAGATCTGATGCTCGCCTGAATCATTTCATGAATGTGACTCTGTCATTTTCCAATTGAATAGAGTCGTGCATTTTATTACATAGAAACCATAGGATTTAAGATTAGACATGTTGTTTTGCGCAATACATACTCTATCATTTCTTGCTTGCCTTAGTTAAATTTGATTTCAATTAGCACAGTAGTTCAATTTCATAGTAATAGATTTTATGCTTTCTTTCCATGGAATTTAGAATAAAGTTAGATTAGAGCTATATGTTGATCATTTTAAATAGATTTAAAACTAGGACAAAGTTAGATTATAATTACATTTTAATCATTTCAAATAGATTTCAAATTAGATCAGCTGCTCTATTTTCTTAGAATTAATGTCTCAATTGATAAAGTAGGAAATGGTTTTGTTTTCATTATGTTAATAGCTAGAACATCATTTAGACATTAGTATAATTCAATCTGATTTAGAACAATGCTTTGTTTAATTGCAGAATCAGTTTAAATTAGATGTTTCGCATAGATGTTTTGTCGGCATAGAATAGCCTAACATAGCTCAGAAATAACCATCCAAAGTTTGATTTATTTTTAAGAAAAATAGATTAGTTAAATTGAATTTCCTTTTCTTCCTTCTTTTAGATTTCATTTTTCATTTATTTCACTAAGAGTAATTTTTATATCAATTTATTTTCTTAGAGTAAAAATAGCATTTCATTTTCTTCCTTCTTAAATATTAAGTTTTCATATTTAAATTTCTTTCAAATTTAGTTGTTTCTTAGCATTTAAATATTTCATTTAAAATCTTAGATTTTATTTCTTAGATCAATTTTAATTCTTAACATTACGAATAAAATACAAACACCCGAGAAACAATATATAAAAATACACAATGAAGTAAGAATGAAGGGAATCTAAGCATATATAGTGTACTACACTTCATCATATTACTAACCTCAGTCAATAATTTATGATAGAAATTTAAAACATTAAATTGATTAAACAGTAGTCCCATCCAAAACTGTTTTTTACATTCATTAATGAGAAGTCATTAGAGAAATTTTGAGGTCTAAAATGGGCCTCCTAGGAAAAATGTACAACCAAAAAAAACTTTATAAGACCCAATAGGATTCAAGATGATGATGTCAATCATGGGGGATGAGTCACCATTTTTGGAGTAAAAGAGTAAAGAGATTAAAAAATTAAAAAATAATAAAACTACTTCTTTCAACTCGTATTTTCAACTTATCTCCTTAATTTTTTACATAAATTTCGAGTGTGAATTCCTTTTGGATGTAAAATTTAATTCCTCATCCAAGGAGTACCCATGTTGCATACTTTCGATGGACCCTGCTACCCAAAAAATAAGAAATACATGAAAAAACTTGAATCACGTTTTTTCATGTATTTGTCATTTTTAGTGTAGTAGAGTCCATCGAAATTATGAAACATGGTTAATCCTTGGATAAAGAATTAAAATCTAACGAGTTTTTCCACTAGAAATTTGAAAATACGAGTTGAAAAAATAGTTTTTTTTTTCCCTCTAAAATTTGATGATGTAATCTAATCTTATTCTATTATTTCCATTATTATTTTATAATTTCCTTCGGAGGCCAATTTTATACCTCAAAATTCCCCTAATGTCATTTCCTTGGAATTTGATGTGTAATTGTACTAGTTTATATGTGGATCCTATGGATGATGTTTCCATGATAAAAAAAAAATTATTATGTTCGTTATGATCATGTATTCTGACAGTGATGATGTACAATTCTCTTCATGTCTTTATTTGTAAATTAGTAAACAATGTATCTATGACCTAATAGTTTATGCTTCAGCTAATGGTGTAAGGGAGCAATGATTCTTAGTGATTCTCAGATAATTATGAGACCCCTTTGCTCATATCTGTTGTTTACACTTACATATTACATATTTGTGATATGTTTGACCAAATTAATGTCATGGCTAGTAGGGGTCCAGTCTAGGTCTTGTCATGGTTTTTTCCAATATATCATTGTTTAGTTGTTTTATTTCATTTTGAACTTGTCATTGAGTTCTCGGAAGGGGCTTGGGCTCTAGGCCTAAATAATTTCCATACATATCGCAGATGGAGGCACAAGTCAAGGAAATTTTTTCCCTGGATGCATACATGTACGATTTTTCATGCGTCGAGAGCCTAGGCTAGATACGCCCATTCCCATACTATGACAATGTCTAAGGATCAAATGAATTAACACCTTAATGGGATCAAAAAGATAGTTACCTGAGTGGTTGGGATGGTTCTTGCTATTCTTGTTGATGATTTGGAATGTTACTATGAGGTGTTTCCATTCGTTCCACTTCCTTATGGTCAACTAGGAGGTTCATCTAATCATAGTAGCTTCTCATCACATGTTTACCCTAATTGGTGAGTTACTTGGGTAGATGTCAGATGAGGTTATTACAAATCTCAAGGTTTGATTTGTGACTACTACTAAGAATATTCTAGATTATCCTATGAGGGTTAAATACCTATGATGCATGTAATTTACATATTGGAACTTTTCCAAGGCCAAAATTCCTTCATATGAGGCCTCAAATTGGGCTTTTATTTTTTTGATATTTTGTTTTGTTTTTTGATATTTTTCCAAAAAAATTATTAGCTTTGGATTTTTCAAGTTAGCTTTAGATTTTCTGGAAACTAATACCTAAAAATGGTGATGTATTGTAAATAAAAAAATTCACATTTTTCATTTTAAAGAGGGATGGAGAAAGGAGAAGTCATAGGACGAAGGATGGAAATGGTAGAAGGGAATGCCATCATTGTGTAATGAGGCCAAGGACAAAAAAATATTACTGAAATGTATACATAGAAATTTCGATTAATAGATTTTTGAAATTTATGTTTTTATTTATATGTGAGAATAGAAATTATAGTCAAGATTCTCTTTGCTACATTATCTGGTATCAAAGAAACAATATAGATGGGAGAGGAAGATGAAGAGCTCTTGTTCAGATACATAGATATATGCAAAATATCCAATGATAAGTAATTGATGTAATAAACATGTTGGCCAATCAAAGCCTATGATATCAAGACGAGATGTGTTTGATGGAGAGACAAACAATGGAGATGTAGAAAAAGATGCAGAACTTGAAGAATAATAATTAGAGTGTATTCCCTTTGAAGAGAGATATCTCAGGGATCTAGAACAAAAATGGTGAGAACAAAATGTAAGTTTCAAATTATGCATGTACTCTTAAACCAGAGAAATTAATATATTGGCTGAAAAAGATGTTATTTTTTTTTAATGGAAGCCTATGATAGAAGAAAAGAATCTAAAATTCACATGCACCAAGTTGAAGGGTAATGCAATGATCTAGTGTGATAATTTGAAGAAATAAATACCAAAAAAGGATAGAGACAAAATTAGGACCTAGAATAAGATGGAGAAGAAGTTGAAACAAGAATTTCTTTACCTAGACTATGCATAGACCCTTTTTCATAGATTTTCAAACTTGAAGAAAAACTTTACTATTGTGGAATATCTTTTGAAGGAGTTTTATCAATTTTCCATTCATGTGGATCAACAAGAAACTAATGAGCACATGGCTGTAATATATGTGAATTTTCTATATTTTTCTATCTAAGATGAATTGATCATGTATAGGGTTAGCAACATGGAAGCGACATATTAGTTAGCCTTAAATGTCAAGGAAAAACAAAACCAAAAATAATTTCAAAGGAATAGAGGAGCAAGGAGGGGTACATCATCTGCATTACGAGGCGATTGAAACTATATTAGAGGAGAGTCATCCCAAGGAACAGAGAAATCAGAAGATACTCAACAAAATAAACCAAATCTAGGAAGAGGATTTGACAGGGGTGTAGGTTACAATGGTGGTATGGGATTGGGAAATCAACACACACCCTTTGTTTGTTGTAGGTGTAGTGAAGATGGTCATAGATAATTCGAATTCCTAAATTATAACATGTAAGAGTAGAAACAAGGAGAGAAGATTAGAATGAACTTGTCCCAAGCTCAGGATGAAGGAATTGAAACTCAAGTTTCACCATATGTGTGGGATAATATCATGCCTAGGATAGAAATGGTGATTCCATAAAACAAGTAAAGACAAAGTAATGACAGTGGATATTCTTAACTTCAGACGAATATCTTTTAAATGAGGTGCACTTTGGGGGAAAATGTATCTCAAGTTATTATTGATAATGGTAGTTCTAAGAATATGATTTCCAAAGAGAGGGTAGATAGATTGGACCTAAAATATGACAAACATCCCTATCATTACCAAATTGTAGGTTTAAAAAGGAGAATGAAGCCACTGTTGACAAAAGATTTTCGAACAAATTTTCTATAGTAAAAACTTAAAAATATGAAATATGGTATGATGTCATCCCAATGGATGCATGTCATATGTTGTTGGGGAGGCTATTGAAATATGACAAAAAGATCATGCATGACAGTGAGAAAAATACATATAAATTTTGGAAGGATGGATCTAAAGACATTTTATTTCCCCTTAAGGTTGAAGGGAAAGCTAAAAATATGTTGTTTTAAAGAAAAATTGTTAAGGAAGTGAATGTAACATGATATATTTATGCGCTAATTGTGAAAATAGGAAAATAAGAAGACATACCAATACCTATCAAACTGGAAAAGGTAATATAAGTATATTCCAATTTTGTACCAAATGAGTTACCTGATGGTATTACTTCAAAAGGTGATATTCAACATCACTTTGATAGAATTCAAAGAGTCTTGAATTTCAATCCCAGATATGGTCCAACTGCAAGAGATATAGTTGAAATACAAATGGATATTGATAAGGTTTCTTTCACAAGATCAATTGATACTTGTAAAGTAGTAACTAGAGTTAGATTCCAAGAGAAACCCTAAGCCAATGTCATTGGAACTTGGAGGGAAGTCCCCTTTTATTGTATGCACATATGTTGATGACAATTAGGTCATGGACATTGATTTGAATGAAATTGTATCACTCTAGAGTTTGAGTTTTAAGGCTTGCATTGAAAGTGATTCATTGGGGAATTTTGATGTCTAAAATGAGCCTCCTAAGGAAATTATAAAATAATAGTGGAAATAATAAAATAAGATTAGATTACATCATCAAATTTTAGAGGGAAAAATTAAAAAACTAATTTTTCAACTCGTATTGTCAACTTATCTTCCTATGGGTTTACTAAAATTTCTTGTAGAAACACTCGTTGGATGCATAATTTGATTCCTCATCCAAGGAGTACCCATGTTGCATATTTTATATATATCTTGCTATACGAAAAATGAGAAATAAATAAAAAACGTGATTGCAATAATTTTTTTCATGTATTTCTCATTTTTCTTGTAGTAGGGTCCATAAAAAGTATGCAATATGGGTACTCCTTGGATGAGGAATTAAATTTTGCATCCAACTAGTCTCACTCAAAAATTGAGTAAAACCTTAGGCAGATAAGTTGAAAATACAAGTTGAAAAAGTAGTTGTATTATTTTACTATATTTTAATATTTTTACTTTTTTACTCCAAAAGTGGTGAATCATCCCCCATGGTTGACATCATCACCTTGAATCCTATTGGTTCTTATAAATTTTATTTTAGTTGTACGTTTTTTTTAGAAGGCCCATTTCAGACCTCAAAATTCCCCTAATATGATAATTGCAGAGAGTTTAGAAGGATGGATATTCTAACGAAAATGCATGGTGCTTGTATTGGCCCTCTTCCCCTTGTGGCTACAGTGTCATCATTAACAAAGTCATCTAGTTGAGGAGGTTCATATTGTCAAACAATAGTGAGACCACCAAAAACTCAATTAATGCGAAGGCATCATGTTGGAAGTACTTCATATTGAACTTTTTCTTTAGAAAAGAAACTATATGGGGAGAATGAGAAGGTATCTAAAACTAAATATTTTGTTCCTAAATCGTGAAGAAAATAGATATGGAAAGAAAAGAAAGGGAATCCTTGAGACATGAAAAAGAATGAGCATGTGAAATTTGAAGAATGAAGTAGGAGCAATATATTGAACGGTTACAATAGAAGGATGAAGAATATGGAGTTGAGGAGCGTAGAAAGGGAGAGGAAGCAAAAGAATAGAAAGAAATGAAGAGGAAGAAACAAATGCAGAATTTGAGAAATGAAAAGGTGCCTTCTCAGTTAAAGAAGAAGGAACAATAGAGGAGGAAATGATGGATGATTTTCAAGGGTTTCTCTTTTATTTTGTGGAATATATCAATAACCATAATTGTATCCCATTAGAAGACATTGATGTAGAATTCAAACTTTGCACTCAATATAACATCAACTGCATCTTGTCCCTAGAAATAATGGGTCAACTCTCTAGAGTTATGGATGACATAGTAAATTCTATATATTTCTAAATAAGATATCAAAGTTGTTGTAGACTACATCAAGAGACAAGGTATGGTCAGAAAATAAAATGAATTTATTAACTTGGAGTTAAATGTGAGTAATGAGAACTTTCCCGTGGACTTTAATGAAGATTTTAAGGCCAACATTGGGAAAAATGCAATCATTTTTGCATAGGTGAAATTAATGGTTGAAATTTGATTGCAAATATAACATGTTGGATCAATATGATACTCAAGTTTTCTACTAAAGTTGATTGCAGTTTGAGGAAAACAAATTACATGAGCTATGTTCTTTTCAACAAGTGGAGGGTGATGCATGTAATTAGTATATTGGCACTTTTCCAACGCCAAAATTCCTTCATATTAGACCTTGAATTGTGCTTTTAGTGTTTTATCGATACTTTTCCAAAATTGCAACTAGCTTTAGTTTTTTTAAGTTAGCTTTAGATTTTTTGGAAAAAACTACCCAAAAAGGGTGATTTTTGTGTTGTAGATAAAAAGTGTTTTTTTATTTATTGTAAAGCAGGTTGGAGAAAGGAAAGTTTAGAGAATGGAGGATGGACAGGGTAGAAGGGAAGGCCATCATTGTGTAATCAGTTCAAGGATAAAGGAGTATTCCTTAAATGTATACATAGAAATTTTGATTAATAAAATTTAAAAATTTATATTTCCATTTGTATATGATAATCACTTAATCCAATAGAAATTACAATATTGTTTTTTTAACTGCATCATCCTACCATCCACCTAGTAATTATTTATATTTAAATTAAAATTCTAGAAGCTATATTCCAAAATAGAGATGCACTAGGCTATGTTACAACCCCATGGCTAATCGATATCACACCACATGCCCAAAAATCCATAACTTATTTCTAACTCAAAAAAAATATTTATATATAGATATAGATATATATATTATTTTAATTTAATTTTATAACATTCTTTTACTTAAACTGAAAAGAAAAGTGTATCACTACATTTGAGATAAATTTCAACACTTTATCTTGATTATTATTAAAAATATTCCATAAAGGGTAAATGCTACTTTCTATTTATTCATTATTGATAATTAAATTAAAATTTTAGAAATCCTATTCCAAAATAAACTTGGTATGTAAAGCTCTATAATTTAATATATTTAAAAAAATACATTATCACATTTTAGATAATGTAAAAAAACAATCACCTTAATAAAACAGAAAATAATTAATTTCATAATGAGCTTTTTAAGCTTCACCAAATTGATGCCTTATTATAAAAATTGAAAACTTATTAGCAATATACTAACAACAATAAAGTCTTGAGGGTTAGCTTAATTAGTTGATTTCCTGTCACTAAATTACATCTCTAATGGGAGGCCACATGGTCAATTATCCTTGACGCCTTAGGAAGTGATCCCTTTAGGTGGATCTTCCTAGATATTTCCTCAGAAAAAAATAAATAATACATAAACACACTAACAATAGTAAGAAATTAAATATTTTCATATTGAGTTTCTCATGAGATATTAAATGTCAATTTTTCATGATAAATATGGGAAAAAGTAGATTGGGATACTAAAATAATATATGAATGTCCCTTTATTGCATTAATATTTAGTGCCTCATCTATTATACATTACAATACACTTTTCTCGTAATAATCCCTAGGTGGGCCCACCCAAAGCAACTACATGCCTAATCAACTCAACTATATTGGAGCCTGACCTTGACGGACCCAAATAGAATTGAACTTGCACCTCATGAAAGAGGACCAAATACTTGGTGGGAGTGTCAATCAATTCGACTACCCATTTGAATTATATTACCCCTCTTCCATATATATGAACAATATATATGATCATATTTTCATATAAGTGTATCTTATTATAATCCTTGTAAAAAGTTAGTTTTTTTCAAATGCTAATTTCTGTTAAGATATTTGGTGTCAATGAATAATTATAATGCATGAAATAAAAGTGAACTTGATTGAAATTTCTTATATATTGTACCTTATTCAATAATGTTACATGCATATGCATCATCAATTAACTATTCATATTCATAAAATGTTATTTATATATTAAACTTATTTATTTATTATTATGTCGATAGGTTTGTTTATTTCAGAACAAGTCTTCCATAATTTTAATTTAATTATCAATGATTATTAAATGGATGGTAGAGATTTAACCTCCATGGAATATGCATGAATATTTATAATAGTATTCACAAATCAAGGGTTAATATTTATCTCTAGTTAGCTATGCTCTTTTAATTAATTTATCTAAAATTAATTAATTAAATAAAATGGCATATGAACACATGTCATATTGGGCATGTAGTATTCATAAACCATAGTATTATACCATGGTATTATAACATGAGCTATTTTTTGGGAATATTGTTGCATGTTTTGGAAAATGTATGTATTTTTAACTCATAAACTAATTCTTTTTATAATTAATAATAATAGCAATTTAAAATAAGGTAATAATTTAGTTAAATTTTATGATTATTTTTCAATCTTGAATATGTATCATGAGGTAAGTTTTCATATGC